>CABHPQ010158643.1:0-40009 GCA_902168405.1 Peromyscus aztecus
GCACATGTACACTGAGTCTGGGATACCCGTGCTGGGAAGCAGTGTGTGGTATGCTCCCTCCCCAAACCTCAAGTTGTGCCTGTCTGCCTCCCACAGATACAGTGGTCCTTGGAAGTTTCATAACTATCTTCACTGGCGATGATTTAACTCTTTCCATTTGCAGTGTGGGCATGCTTCAAAGGTGTAGTTAAATGCTCCAGAATGGATGCAAGAGAGCAGCAGAGGAGAACCAGGAGAGGAGCAGGGAAGTGATAGATGGAGTGAGTTTGCCCAGCAGTGGTTGCAGCAGCAGTGCTGTTAGATTCTGCAGGGCTGTTGATGCTCTGCTCGGGACAGAATTTACAGAGCGGCTACTCTCTTAGGGACAGGGACGCCAGCACACACAGCTGACAGGGAGCAGAGGTTCAGATTACAGTCTGCCAACGATGCTTACCAACCTGGAGGCAGCTTCTTTGCTTTAGGACATTCGCCTTCTTCATCGAGTGCCGTGGTGATGTCTTTTGGGGCTGTGGTAAAGACTGCATAAAGTAACATTTGAAAAGTAATTAGCCCATGGTGCAGTCTTATGGAGGACATTCAGTAACAATAAATTGCCTTTCTATAAATTAATTCATCAAACATTAGTGGAATCGTCCATTTGTTGCATATCTGTAGGCTTTGATTCTAATTTTAGAAAAGACAGGTAAATCACAGGTGAAATGGGAGTTATGGTGTTATCTCATTTTGCTTCCATAGGAGGCCTGGAAATCTACACTGGAGAAGGCGAGACACATCCTCAAGAGGTCCTCTACCACGGTGAGCCATCAGCTGGTAGCAGGCCAGCCTTCTCCTTGGCGTGCTCTCCCCTCACAGGCCCTGCATTCGCACTCCAAACGCCAGAGGAGTCTCTGGACAAAGCCCAGCAATACTACAGTAGCTTTGGACTGAAATAGGAACATGAGCTCATTTCCATTTTCTGTCTCGTCGCTCTGCCTCCGCTCTAGGGCAGGCAGTGCCAGCCCCAGCACTCTGACATTTAGGGCTGGCTCCTCTGTAGGAGCTGCCATGCGCTCTGTGGTATCAAACCCCATCTCTGTCATCTGCCTGCTGCATGACAACCGCACTATCCATCACCCCCCTGCCGTAACACTCTGATGATGTCGCCAAGTTGAGAACCCCCTGCCCTCTGGCAGACCATTCTAGAGAAAGTTGTGGCCTCCCCTCTTCCTCTTTCTAAAGCACGGCGTCAGGCAGTGTTTCACTTCACTGAGCCTGGGGTCTCCTGGCTGTAGCATTAGGACAATGACAGCATCTTCTGTAAAAGGACTAATAGAGCTTAGATATTCAAAGCACCTGCGACCCTGCAGAGGACTTAGCACCCGGGAACGTGAAAGTCACCACCACTGCTGCTCAGCTGCATTCGCCCTCTTCGTAATGACTCTTTCTCAATAGACAGAACGCTTAGCTCGAATCAGCCAGTTAAGTGTTCGACTTGGGCTCCTTTCTATGGGATTGTTGGAATCCTGCCTCAGCAATTACACTTTCAATTCTTGTAAGTGGGGCAAGTCGGTCCCAGTTAAAAGGGAAGTAGGAAAGTAGGCTGGATGCTGGGCACGGTGACAGTGAGGCCGCATGGGCCTTGTCATCGTCTCCTCCCTGCCAGCGTCCCTCAGCACTCACCATCAGGCAAAGCATCTAACAGTATTGATTTAGCAACTGAGAAACAAAGGGGAGAGGAAATCACTGACATCAAGGCTGACCAGACTCAGCAACTGAAGATACAGAACGTCCAGTTACATTTAAATAAGAAACCATCGGTTTTCTGTACGCCCTATACGATATTTTCAGATGGCAACCTGAAGGGATTCTATGAGTTTTGATGAACAAGGCTGAGCCAAGTTAAGTGGTACCACAGAGACATTTCTACATAATTGGTTAATCAGTCATGATGTCAGCTTCACCACTCACTGCTCCGTTCACAGAATAATTAAAGGTCAGCAGTGGCCAGTTCAGCTAGTCTGCTTAAGATGTTGACTAAGAAGCAGAAACGACACAAAATCCCCATGACCAGCACCTGCAGAAACCTGGGCAGAATGGAGGAAAACGCGGTTTGTCTTTTGTTCCTCTCAGCTCAGGTTTAAGACTTATTTTAGGACATTGTTTATTTTACTGGCACAAACTGCCTTGGCACAAACTCAAAGGCTAATTAGGATTTTACCATTTTTTTTTTATTTCTGTCACCAGACTTGAAAGCATAATTAGTGAGGCAGGATTCCAATTTCAAAAAAAAAGTGTGTGGGGGGGAAATCCATGGACTGTCTCAACAATTAAGAAAAGAAAACTTCCCCCAGAAGTTTCTCTTGATGTGTTTATACTCCAGATTAAAATAATTAGGAAAAAATGTGAGTGTCTTTGACAATCTGCTCGGGGAATATTGGCTGTAATTAATTCTACCTGATGGCTAGTGTGACTGCAGACCTACTAGCTAAGACCCAGAGAACTCTTCCTCACGGCCTTCTCCTATAAAAGCTGGACTGGGAAGAGTTGGGGAGATGGCTCGGAGGTTAAGAGCATGTACTGCTCTTGCAGAGGACTGGAATTTGATTCCCAGCATCCATGTCAGACAGTCTACAACCTCCTGTAACTCCAGCTCTTGGGACTCTAGCAACCTCTTCTGGCCTCTGAGGGCATTGCACTCTCAAGTACAAACCCACACATAGACACACATACACAGACACAACTAAAAAATAAAAATTAATCTTTGATAAAAGAATTATCTTTTAAAAAATCTGGATTGGAGAAAAGTTATGTGTTATAGAAGGCATCAAAAGCTGCAGAAAACATGTGGATCTCAGGAAGACCCAAGGAGAATTTTTGAGTATTTAGAAGAGAACATATACACCAACTGTTTAGAATACCTGAGATGTGGATATTTTACTTAATTTTCACCTATACAAACTGGATAGTTTTTTTCAACTCAATCAGTTCTCTATGTAACTAATACATGGGCAATGTATCACATAAATCCACAAATAGCTCTTTCCAAATCCAGTATGTCTACTATGCTGATAACTTTCCGACCAGGCCTCCTCAGTGCTGAACCTGAGGAGCACCTTTGTATTAGTCTGTGTGGATATGGAATTCTGCTGTACACAGAACACTAAGCACAGGTCTACCTGGCCAATATAGTCACCTGGGAACCTAACACATGCCTGTGTTCAAATGAGTTCAAAACCCAGCCCAGAACAGTGAAATCCAGGTAATATAATACACACAGAGTCAAAAAGCAATTGAATTAGAAATTTAATTTCAGGTTAGATGTGTATAGGAAAGTGGTTTAATCCCATGCACGCACACTTTGACCTTGTTTTTGTCATTCACCCCATGTTCTGTATTCAAGCCCCATTTGTTGCTCTGCATCACTTACCACCTGGTGAGGGAAGCTGGCTAGATTGCACTGTCCCCATAGATTGTCTACATTCTACATCTTCCTTTCAGATGGGTTTGGATCCAGCCAAATTCAGAACTTTAAACCCTTTTCTGCATTGTTAATGGACCACCTGTCTCTGTCTAGTGAAGTTCCCGTTGAAAGGTGGGGTCTGGCAAGCGTGTGTAAGCAAGGACTTCTGGGGTGTAGCTTGCGTGTCTATCTCAGTTTGTCTTTGCAAGTACATTGGAGTTGGAAAGGTAGCTTGGGAACAATTGTCTGTGTCCCTTTGTGTGACACAAAGAGCAGATGAGAATAGCCCTGTCTGGACAGAAGAAGCAGAAGGACTCTGGACATGCTGCTTTGGCTACTGCATACTTCCTGACCTCAGTATCTGTGTGATGAATAGCAAAGGCAGCTGCAGCCTTCCAGCTGGATTTTTGACAATGAACAATTGTGCAATTATAAAATTTTATTCTATTGTACCTCTTGTGTAGTAATTATAAGACTGTTCGTGTAATTTTATGTGTTGGTTATCATCAATGTTGAACTCTACGTTGTCATTAGAATAATTAGACAGGCTTTCAGACTAAGGTAAATACTAAGAAAAGTAGCTCCCACATCTGAATGCAGCTGACTTGAGTCACAGAATGTGCCTGTGCTTGCAAACTGATACCAGTGTTTTGTCTGAGGTCATGCTAATGTTTGCTCTATTATGTGTCGACAGTTATGACCTCAATCAGACCCTAAGTCTTCGACTTTACCATCACTAAAGCACCCCTTCTTCCACTGTCACTGCCCTGCACCCTATGTGACACCAGTGTGGTTCCTAACAGGTCCAGTTTTGGCCCTCACCTCCAGCCCAGGATAGGGGACGCTTGGCACTTGACACTTGATTTGTGCTGCTGACGTCTGGCAAGCAGAGGATATCACACAGTACACAAGGCAGCCTGAAGCTAGGAAGCCCAGACTTGCATCTCCAATGAGTTCTCCTTCTTCTTCCCCTAGGAAACCCATCCCTAGATATCCTTTTAAGATACCAATATAATTCCCTATCTGACCCCTTCAAGGATTCTCTACTGTCCTCAGGATAATAGGAAGATGAATCCTAAGCTATCATAATGTCTTGTTTCTTGCATGGTTCATGGAGTTCTGTAGATCCCAATGCTCCAGCAAGACTGAAATGTTTTACCATTCGCTAATATGCCAAGCCTTTACATATGTCCACAGCATGTGGCATCATGTTCCCTGAGTCAGGATTGAGACTTCTTCACTTTGGTATGCACATTGAGGATCTCATTGAAATACAGACTGTCTTGTGATATGTTGCGGGGAAGGCTGTGCGTTTCTTGAGGCTCCTAGGTGGCATTGACACTATAACCATACCTTGAGTGGCTAGGATCTGGAATAGTGTTTCTCAAGCCTTAGCGGCAGCAGAATAACCCACAGAAGTGGGTGTGAGAACGATATGAAAACATAATGAGGAAAGACAGACTGTCAGAATCCACCCTGCCCAGTTCAGTATGTCTAGTATGAAAATTTGCATCTCAGAAAAGCTGTGGACTGTATCTCAAGTTATAAAGCCTCCTGCATTTCTGCCTTACTTCCCACCATCTCCTTTCTGCCTAATTTCTGAGTCATCAGCATTCCCTACAGGGTTCCTAAAGAACCCTATTAGTGCCTATACTTTGGACCCCACAAATAATGCCTAAAGCTGGTACCTCCACCCACATGGTGAGCTGAGGACATCTCTGTGGTTTGCATAGATGTGGGAGTTGCTCCTCTAGGCCTAGAATGCTGGGAAGATATCTCAAAGACTCATACAATACCTCAATGATGATCTGAAATAATGTTAATGCTCACAAGTACACCTCATAGGCACCTGAGGGACTCAGGGCTGGTGGCAATCAAACTAAAAGCATCTCCTTAACATACCAATAGGATAGAATTGTTTTATTTGAAAGCATTTTAAGTCTGTTTTCAAAGAATTTCAGAAGAGAAATGCTGTTTGAGTGGCTGACCAAAGCAGGCAAGACCTATTTGGGAAGAAGTGAAGTGTGCGGGTGGCTATGAAGGTGGGAGCAGATGGCTGAATGAAGGGGAAGACTGGGTTCCAATCCCAGGAACCAGCACAGGCCTCTGTATAGGAGACAGAATGAACATGGGATGTGGGGACATGAGCAAAAATTACATCTGGATAAACACAATGGAACCAGGTTTGGGTCCAGCCATCAGGACAACAGAGGGGTCTTTTGGTGGGAACCATTCCTTGAGTTAATCAAATCTCTTTTTGTTGTCTCTTTTTTTTTGTCTCCCCAGAAATATGCTAGAAGTGGTTCCAATATCTGTTCACTACCATTTTTGGCCAAGATCTGCCAGAAAATTGAATTGTATGTATACTATTTCTACTATCAGAGCAGTTATGACATCTCTTTGCTTGTCTTTGTTTTCTGGGGACTAAACTGATGTGCATATTTAAAAGGCATCCTCCTGAAATTGATCATGTTTCTTGCTCAAAATTTGGCTTGTACAGAAACTAAAAAAGAAACCCACTTTGAACAAAATAATTTTGGAAATGCATCACAGGCAATCTCAGCCCCAGTGAGCAGTGTCCCAGTGAGGGTTTCGGGCAATCATTACTTAAGACTTGGGGGAAGCCTCTTCTTGCCACATATCATATGGAAGAGGTTGGCTGCCACATTCCTGCATTGCTTTAGGGACTTTACCTGATTCAGGTGGTGAGCAAATGAAGAAAAACAAAAAACAAAAACAAAAACAAAAAACAAGCACACAGAGACAGAAAGAAAGGCTGGGGTTGGGTGGACCCGGTTCTCTGATGGAGAAGCCTCAGGCCCCCTGAAGCTCAATGTGTTTACTATATAGAGTAGAACAGAGAGGCGGACTGACTGCATACAGTTGAGCTAGGAAGACGAGTTATTATGCATAGTTAAACAAGGAGGCAGGGTTTATGGTATACAGCTGGACCAAGGAGGCAGGTTTAGTTAATCTCTGTAGGAGCAGAGTCTGTAGGGTAGTAGTCTTCAGGCAGCAAATATCAAGATGGAGGAAACGATGGTAGACATCTTCTGCACACACTATCAGCATCTATGCAAGGCCAGCGAAAGGCCTTACTATCTCTCTGAGCCTCACCCTAGGGAGAAGGCTTTGCCACTTTCCCACTGGTCTGAGTCGATATGGTCCTTTCCATGGCTATGTCCATGTCAGCAGCACACATTTGCTCAGAAATTCTCTCACTCAGGGCTTCCTCCACTTCTCACAGTCAGCATTGGTCATGGCTGCAACCACAGAAAAACACTACCCAAAATTCTACAACCCCCTAACCCCCCTGCTGCCGGCGCCACCACCAATAAACACTCATGTCAATGTCATTTCCCGGGCTGATGGATGAAGTCAATAGTAGACCATCATCCCAGCTAGCGCAGAGGTCTTGGTTCAGTCTCCAGTGCTATAAACGACAACAGCAAAACTACCCCAGATCTTAGCTTCACCCTATGTCTGAGCTTAAACTAAACATCATAGAATTTATATTCCAAACAGTAAGACACATGATGACTTGAGAATCAAAATAGTCCAGCTTCCTCCTTGCTCTCTGTTAGTAAGAAAAATGGACAGCTCAAGGGAAACTCACACATGCATGTGCACTCCCTTCAAAGGCTAACTCTCGAGGAGCTTCCTCTGATGAAGCCCCATCCCCTTCCACAGTGCCACCACCTGGCAAACAAATCTTCTGCACAGAAGCATCTAGGGACATTTTAGCTCTAAAGCTTAACTCCGAGCCTTAAAAAAGTAACACCCCAGGCCATTGAGGACCCAACACCTCCACCCCTGGGTGTATGTAGCTCCATGTGTCCTTTATACTCCTTTTCAGAGTTTTGTTTTCTGCTTGTTTGTTTGTTTTTAATCTTGAGTTGATTTAAAGAACATGAGCCACTTAATGTCTTTGGAGTTGTTTTCCCATATCTAAAATCAAAATGTAAATTGAATCCTTGCTACCTCAGCACCATCTGAGAGCCTTAAAAACCAACCTAGTGAGAGAGCACTACATTTTCCCAAACATTCTCTAGGTAGGTCTTGGATAATTTGTCCTCAAACGTGACTCCTGGCTATCTGTGTCCAACAGTTGCTTGTGCATCAGGAGACAGAGCTAAAATAATACATACATAAGTAACGCTTTGATGGATGTGAGCTATTCATGTAGACCACAGCAGCATCTTTTCGGCCACCTGTTTTCTCTTGCTTTCCTGTGGGAGCTCCTGTTACTTTATTCCATTCTGCTCCAGCCTGGCTGTCACAGGAAGAGAAGGGGAGACAGGTGCCAGAGACAGGCTGCAGGTATGCTCTGAGGAGCTGGGTAAGTTTCTGCTGCTGCTGTAACAAAAGGTCACAATGTATGTTCTCTTAGTCCTGGAAACCAGAAGTTCAAAACCAAGGGCATCAGGACTATGCTCCTCTGACAGATGCTCTTGGTAGAATCATTCCTTGCCTCTTCCTGGGTGCTGTGGTAGCCATCAATCCTTATAGCTGCACCCCTCCAATCCCCACCTTCGCTTTCCATTACTTCATCCACCACCCTCGATGTTTGTTTTACCTCTTAGAGCCTGCCTGTCATATTTGATGAAGGTCCATTCTAAGGACATCAAATTAACTTAATGACATCTGCAAAGACCTACCCATATTAAGGCCCAGTTCACAGGTACTGGGAGATGAACATAATTCAAGCTATGATAAAAGTTTTCCTGTGCTCCACCATTCATTATCTCTTGAGCTTCATGGGGACTACATTTGCTGACGATCTCTAGGCTGCCATTAAGATAGCTGGAGAAAAGAGGAGGCAACTGTGATTCTGACCCACATTCAGAGTCTCTTAAGAATTGAAGAGTGACAAACTTTTCCTAGCTCATCCGCCAACAAGAGCCCACAGCCAGCTGGCCTGAATCCCAGATCCAGTAGCCTCACCCCTTTCTGGGGATGGGGTTAGACACAGAGAGCCTCAGGTTATGAGGAGAAGGGACTGTCAGACATGAAAGAAGATGCTTCAAGGCTGAGGTGCAGCCAGCTCCCCGGGTGCCAATCATTTCATCATGCCAGGTTTGAGCTGATTTGGGACCCTTCTCTCTTCTTTAATGATATCCAAGTGATAACTCTTTAAATGAACTACCTTTGAAATTTTGAATTCAGGAGCATCTGAGGCCATGGATTTTCTTGGCCCAACTTAAAAAGAAAATTATTCCTTTATGATAAAAGCAAAAACAGCACGTTTTATTCTCTTTTTAAAGTCACTGTGATTCAATTTTAATTTGTACCACACCATAATGTATTTAGTAATTTATGACTTACAAAGCACACATAAGTGCAGCCTCATTTGCCCTTTAAACCAACCTGTGCTTCAGTAATCATCATCAGAACAAATTAACTTGTGCTTTCTATACATCAAGGACCACTGTGTATGTTGAGACAGGCACTATTACTGTCCCCTTTCAAACAGGTAAAGTTACTCTCCAGTGGCCACAGGTCAGCCTCTGCTCCCACTGACCCACAAGACTCCCAACCCTCTTCTTTAGGTGAACAAATAGATTGTAAATGTCCACCCTACTTGTTTTGAGCTCCATTTGGATGCCTTTGATTCAAAAAACCATTACAATTCCACAAAGTCCCATGTTACTAACGCTAAATTTTAGGTTCGAGGCACAGCCTCATCCTGCCCCATGACTACAACCTTCTGCTGTCCTGAATCTGATTTCCCCCAAATGGAGGGGAAAGTAGTGGCTCCATTTTGCAGCAGGAAGAGTCTGGTAGCAAGGCACAAGGTGTCCTTTCTCTTAGAGTATCCATAACTTTGTTCTGATTCACGCTAGTTATCATGCCTGTGTCCTTGGCCACCCAGTCTCATAAGGAAGAATGTAAGTTACTAGCTAATGACCATTAAATGCCCAAGATTCTTACAGTGAGTGGTTAAAATAAAAGTTTTTCTTAACAAAGGGTATAAAGACAATTGTCTTAGTCACTGTTCTATCGCTGTAAAAAGACACCATGACCATGGCAACTCTTATAAAGGACATCATTTAATTGGGGCTGGCTTACAATTCAGAGGATTAGTTCATTGTCACAAGGTGGGGAGAGTGGTGGCATGCAGGCCGACATGGTGCTGTAAAAGGTGAGAGTTCTACATCTGGGCACAGGCAGCAGGAAGAGAGAGACAGTGGGCCTGGCTTGAGCATTTGAAACCCCAAAGCCCACCCCCCAGTGACACACTTCCTCCAACAAGGCCCCACCTCCTAATCTCTATCACATACTGCCACTCCCTAATGACCAAGCATTCAAATATATGAGCCTCTGGGGGCCATTCCTGTTCAAACCACCACAGGAGAGCTGGGGTTCATTGGCTAGATCCAACATGTAGTTTGTATTTCCTAAGTACCATAACATTAATATCTCATGTTTCCTACAGCTCTAATTCATTTATTTTACCTCCTCAGATGGCCCACAATAAACAGAGAGAAATTGTTTGAATGGAGAGCAACGATTGGCCAAGTGTGGTTGACATTCCAATGAGCTACGCAGACTCTGGGTTTTATTTTTAGATCAGTGTCTGAAACATAAACAACCAGTATCTGCAAATGTTTATTTTCACAAACATCTTTTTCTTATCTCACCAGGCACTTTGTTTTCCTTCCTAGATCTATAAAGAAGGCCGTGCCATTCAAAGATGTGGATTCTGACAAATACAGTGTTTTCCCAGTGAGTATTGCCATGAATGAGTATGTGTTCACTCCTTATTATATTTCATCTACAAAATTCTTTCCTTTAATAAGACAAGACTGAATTTCATTTGATGAACATATATCAGTTCACAATTTCAAGGGCTTTTTGACTTCATAAAATCACCAGTCATCAAAACAAACCAGAGACCCAGTTCCGTTTTCTCCTCTCCCCGTTCCCACCTGCAGCTCCCCAGTGGGCTATCGTTACCACAAGGGTGATGTCAATTATTTGGAAATTCACAAATCTGCTTGGGCTTACTTTTTCAAATGTGTGCGTGTGTGAGTTTGGTTTAGAGTTGGTAAGATGCCAAAGAAGTTTCTGGGGAAAAAAAACAAAGGGCCTGTCCTCAAACCCCCATAGGATGAGAGACTGCAAGAAGGAACATTATTGGATAGAATTTTCATCCCTGATTGTTTTAAGCTCTTCAGCAATGTACAAATCCAAATGATTTGCAATTGACATACATTATTTTTGAATTATCCAATGAAAAGCTTCATCACTGGCCAAATAGATGAATTCTTTTATACCCTGAGAAGACTGGTGGCTAACCAAACAACTGAGGAAGCTGGACAGTCCTGCTGTTTCTAGGAGTATACATGAATGTATATACACACACACATATGTACACATATGCATATATGTAAGGACATACATATGTACACACATGCACATACATAGATATACACATACCCTAACACCTTCACACACAGGCACACACCCAATGTCACCCATCAACACACATTCATTTATGCATACACTCCCACTTTTGTCTGGGTTTGGTGTCATGTTACATTTTATCTCACACAGCTTATCTTATATTAATCTTAATTTCCCTACTGATCTTCAATATTTGAGCTAAAAAAACTGTGGGTGTCAATATTCCTTAGATAGCCCTGATTAGCCTTCTCTGTGGGCCATGTCAAAGCTGGACTAAGCCCTTCTGTGTGTGCTCTTCAATTTCAGACATTGCGGGGCTACCACTGGCGAGGCAGAGACTGTAACGACAGTGACAAGACAGTGTACCCAGGCAGAAGGTAACTTTTATTGGAGACGTGAGACACGATGGCTTTCCCCAACCTGGGGATCCATAGTTTCGGGGAGAACAGTTGTTTATCCAAATATGCTTACCAAGAACCTTATACTTGCAAAGCACTTGGGGTGGAGGTGGGTATTAGAAAGTTGCCCCTTCGATGACATGGCATTCTATTGAGAGAAACTAGTCACACAAAAATGACTGCAGACATTGCCACAGCCCCCAAGTGGGTTCTCCCAGTAAGTTAGACCCGGGAGTTGTGTGCTATTCCCTTAGAGCAAGGTGTGGACTCCAAACAATATGACCCATGCCCTGCTTGAGTCCTGACCTGATGGACAGCAACCATAGCTCTGCTTTCAAAACATGGCTGTGCCGCCTTTGCTGTCACAGGATTGCAATGCTGGGACAATAAGCTGACCAGGGGCTGCACAGCTCACAGGCAGCATTTGCAGCTTCACCTTGCTAAAGAAGATGGATTGCAGACTTACTCCTTATACACACCATTCCACAGCTCCATAGACCACAGGAACCCTCAGTCATTGGAAAGACTGCCTTCGTAGAGGAAAGAAGTCTCTGGTGGCTGGCTGCTTTGCTTCTCTGATCTTTCAGCTTTCACCCCAATATCTGACTCAGGGTTTTTACTGTTAAGACTAATTAGGATCACACTTCACTAAGTGTCAGCTTTTGTATGTCACAACACATATAGGGTGCTCTTCCTCGAAGAACACTGTTATCTTACAGTGGCATTTCCCATGACACCCACTCACGGAACTAACATTCACGGAGCATTCCATATATGCCAAAGACTAATGCTGATGTTTTCTTTGTAGGCCAGACGACTGGGATGTTCATCAGGACTCCAACTGTAATGGCATTTGGGTAAGCAATGGTTAAAGTTGAACAGCATCTCTTACTTTCTGCCTTCCCCAGTGTGGATTTTCTTGGGCCACACTGGGAAGGTAAGAGCCCAGGGAACTCTTCCCCTGCTACTTGATGAGGGATAAAGATTTTTCCATCACATAGGAAGACCAGCAGTGGTGTCAGAACTGAGGCTTCCTCAGAAACAGCCCGTTTAAGCCATGCTGAGGTCGTCCCTTTCTAATTCCTTTATTCTGTTTGATGTGTGATGAATTGGAGTTGACACTAGCACCCTTATGGCACTCACAGCTGTTGGGAAAAGCCACGTGGTGTTGCCATTTTGTTATGGCCATTTTTGTTTTCCTTCATAAGCCTTGTCAGGTAGCATGGAAATTACCCTGCGTGCACCACTCACACCAAAGCTTCTGACTGTGCCGCCCCAGTTCTCTAGACACAATGGGTTTATAGCTTTCAGGGAGAAAAAAGGGAAGAAAGCAGGCAGCCAATCCAGTACTTAACCTGTGGGAAGCAATGGCTGCAGCTTCGTGTGTGACAGTCACCTGACATTTACATGATTTGATGTAATCCTTGTGGAGAACAAAGAAACCAACTTACAAACACAAACTCAAGTATAAAAGTAGACAGTCACTTAGAAACATGAAGGAAATCCTAACAAGTCATCAGAGTCTTGCAAAGTCAGGTCAGTTTCTTTTGTTGTTGTTGTTGTTTTTTCTTCTAAGTCTGAAGTGCTTGCATAGAAATACTTACATCTTATCAATGACAGCATGGCCTCTCTGCTCTACCGAGAACAGTGGTTCTCAACCTTCCTAATGTTGCAACCCTTTAATATGGTTCCTCATGTTGTGGTGATCCCCATCCATAAAATTATTTCAATGCTACTTCACAACCATAATTTTACTATTGTTATGAATCGTGCTATAAATATATGATATGCAGAATATCTGATATGTGAGACCCAAGAGGGTCTTGATACAAAACCTGAGAAGAGATGACCTAGAAGGTTCTGGAGCTCCCAGCCACTCCTAGCACCTTCACAGGCAGGAGCTGTACAAACAAGGAGCCTTGAAGATAAAGCTTCCTGGCTTTGAAGGAAATTGTCGCTTGATTTTTCTGCTTAGTCCTTTTTCTCTCTCCAGGACACTAGTGGCTCAGGCTTGCATTAGCAATCCCTACGGTGTGCATTGAGACCTGTGGCTTCCGGTGTAGAAACAGCATGACAGATAACTACTGTGTCAACCTCAGCCATTCTACCTCAGTCATGCTATCTCTTTATGGGATAGAAAATCTGCACTAGAGCTCAAAGGTGTAGAGGACCCCAAGGTAGCTCTTTTTGTGGTAAATTCAAGCTTGGTTGTCTTATCTCAGGACAAATGATTAGCATGTGGGAATGCTGTCTTTGTTCCATGGTCCCCACTGTTTATGACATGGTATGCCACCTCTGTAAGGAAGGGGCCAAGCACAGACTAAAAGAAATCTACTGTGAGCTCAGGTGGCAAAACCTGAAGCTCATCATCACTAACTAGAAAGACACAGCATCTTCATGTCTTCACACCTGTCCCTTTCTGCAGAGGAAAAATGACTCAGAATCACAAAGTTAAAAAACAAGGAGCCTGCAGCCATCAAGGCCACTACTTACTGCACAGTGTCGCCTGACTCCATTGTTGACTGTGATGCGAATAGGTATATGTGTGTTGAGGGTTGGCTCTTGTCATCGGTTAATTACGGGAGGCACAAGGGCCAATAAAGCTGGATGCTTCTGTTTCCTTCCAGACTTCACAGCACGTTTCCATGCACATTTGGAGCCTTCAAGGCCAGGAGCAAGAACTTACTGTTTCCATCATATCTATGTCCACCAAGCACTTTTGTCTTAAAATACAACTAATATCTCTTCCAAGGGACAGGTGCTGCACTAAGTGTCTCACTTCAGTTTGGAGGCTCAACTGTGATGACTCAGTCACACTCAAGACCAACTGCCCTTCTTGGGTTTCTTAACCCTGGAGTTGTTGAGGTTTGAGTTAAACATATCATCTTAGAAGCCGTAGGGTATACTGCAGCCTCCTATGCTTCTGTCCACAATATATCAAGAGTACCCCATTCCACTGTGACAATCACAAGTGTCTCCACGCTTCATCAATGTCCCCTGGATTGAGTGTGGGTTGAAAGGATGAAATGGATGAAAACTGGTGTTCCTGAGATGTCTGGACACTTTGATCTCCAGCTTAGAGACTATAGAATACACCCTTGACCTACATCCCTAAGACTCAGTCAGTCCTCAGTGCTCCAAGGAGAGTCATTCCTGTCCCTGCTCCTCTTCTAAATGGTTGCCCCAGATGGCTCTGAATGAATGGGCCCTCATTTCTTGTTATCTTCCTGTTCTATCCTCAATTCCTCTTAAACCCAGCTCATTACATGGAGTATATGTTGGATTAGGGGCCCAAAAGACTTCAAAGGGTTTTATCTATTGATTTGCCTTTGCATGTTAAATTCAGTTGGGAAGGATTTAGTGTATGTGTCTCATAAATTTAAAATCACACTGCTAATCTCTTCATTTCTCTTTTAAAGGGTATTGATCCAAAAGATGGCATTCCATATGAGAAGAAATTCTGTGAAGGTATGAACTAAAAGTCAGTGGCTTACTACAGTAGATACTTCATTTCTAGTTGAGTCAAAGTGAAGAGGAAAAAAATCATCTTTGTGAGGCAGAGTCTGAGGTTAGCAGTTACTTCACGGGGCCCATTTAGATGGGTTTTCAAAACTGATCAGAAAAAGACAGGAATAGAAGAAGAGGCAGATCTAGAAGATGCAGAATGTAATTTGTTTAATTGGCTCTTGCACTTGGGGACTAGAAACCTTAATGATAACATCAGGGAAGACTGCTGGGCAAATAACAGAGTAATCAGAAGCTGGGACTTTTCCAAATAACGGCATAGGAAGTAATATCTAATCATTTGCATGTCCTTTTCAACTTACATTAAGCTTAGCCACACTGTACTGTGGAGACAGTCTCTAATGGTGAATATCTGAATGACTTAAGAGAGAAGCCAAGCTTCAGTCTGCAGATGCTTCCAGAAATAACTAAGCAAAAGCTTCCTACTCTAAAAGCACAAATGCTTGGGCATCTGAGCCACCAGTGCTGAACACCGACTCCAGGGGTAAACCAAAACTAAGGCACTGTCGCTGTTTTGTTACTCAGTGCTCCTCTGTTCCCCAGAAGATGGTTTTAGTCATGCACTCGTTCAACAGCTGTTTCCTGGATAACCACTCTAAGTATCCCAAAGGTGACCTTTCTTCGAAGTTTACTTGAAAAAGTCAACCTAAAGCCTAGTTTGTAAGTTCTCAGAGGGGAAAAAGGGAGGAGAGGAAATTGAAAGGTCCATTGAAAAGTTATGCAAATTAGAAATATTTGTTGAGTGACAGAAAGAACAAATAGGTTATTTATAACCAAGCCTGGTGGCACAGGCCTGTAATCTCATATACTCATATGTTGAGGGAAGAGAGTGAATGTTCAAGTCCTGTTTTGGCTTCAGGGTGATTTCAGGCTGGCCTGAGCAAGTTAATGAGATCGTGTCTCAAAATAAGATGTAAAAAGATGGTTAGAGATATAGCATAGTGGTAAAGCATTTGCTTAGCATGTGCTGGGTCCTAAGTTCGATCCTCAGTACTACAAGAAGAAAAAGAAGAGAGAAGACTGTGGATAACTCTGGAGTTTGGGGAGCAGCTCCGTGCTAAAACACTAGTTTAGTATGCATGAGGCCTAATGTTCAGTTCCAGAACTGTAGTAAAATAACAACAACAACAGCTGCAGATTTAGACAAAACTCTAAACCTTCTTGGCTAGTGAGCTGAGGAAGGAAGACCCCTGAATCTCCACATCCCACCACATTGACCTCTTAGATGTCCTAGACCCTCTTATTCTCCATTCTTGTAGCCCAGCAGCAGCTTCCAAAGAAGCCAAGGCTGGGGAACCACGACAATAAGGCTGGGCCATCCTCTGACTCACTCCAGGGGCTTGGGGATGGAGGAAGGAGCCTTCTCTGACTCTAGAGGGATCATTTGATTTTTCTAGGCCCTTAAGTGGCTAGAGGGTGTACCCACCAATAAGTGATTTGTGTAGATGTGTCTCTGAATCTGATTAAGTGACTCTTACATCCAGACATGCAGGCTACACAGAGACCTTTCTATCTCCTTCTCTCTGTTAATCAGCCAGAATTGTCCATCTAGTGCCTTTGTGTATGTGGATTTAAGGACTTTAAAGAGACCATCACATCTTTAAACTATCAAAATGGCTCCATGAGGTCATTAACTCTTAAAGAGAATCGGTGTATTCCCTAAGAAAGCCATTTCCAGAACCAAAATTTAGGACATATTTCTGAACTCAGATCAAGTCTAATTTTTGTGTTCATCCATCATTCATCCTGGATGTTGTACAGCAGTTCTTTTACGCTGAGCCAGGAAGCACACCTGTGTTTGTGCAGCTTAGCTAGCAGTTCTAGCGGCTGAGAAATTTCATTCAGCTCCTAAACGCTCCCCTCACACTCTCCAACACACGAAAAGTGGCAATGTATCACTGTTAGGATGTACTGTGCATTAGATGCACACCAGGCTATCTTCTCGAATAGCTACTCACTCCAGAGGCTGCCCACTGCTTGAGTACATAAATAATGTAAATAAATTGTGCTTCCTAGGTTCACAGCCCAGGGGAATCATTTTGCTGGGAGACTCAGCTGGGGCTCATTTTCACATCCCTCCTGAATGGCTGACAGCTTCGCAGATGTCTTCGGTAAGTAATTGGGGCAGTACTCATTCCGGATGTGCTGGCCTTTGCTTTTGTTCCCTGTGCTCTTAATGGGAAGCCAACTCCAAACAGGTGCAAATTTCCCTTTGCAAGGGACATCCACTGTCATTTCCCTTGTAGGCAAATGCAGGCAAAGGTTTCTCCTCCTCACCTTCCCAGCCTCATCTCACCTCCTGTCAAAAAGGCAAAGATGGCAGTTGAGAGTCAAGACAGCGGCTGGTGTGCAGAAGGAACAGTCATGTCCTGGCTTCTCCTGGAAATCAGGAGCATGGAGAGTGTTTCCAGCCTGGAAGCTGTCTGTAAGCATGCCAAGGCTGGGTAGAGCAGACTGCTGTGCTCTTGAGAGCTACTCCTGTGCTTCATGGGGGGACAGCGAATCCGCCCCCCCCCACACACACACACACTTTTGAAGAACAGAATGATCCTGTAAGGGTTTTTTTCAGTGAAGAAAATAACAAAGACAGCGATCATAAATAATGAGAGACTCACAGACAACAGGAAAGGAGGAAGACACCAATAGTCACTGACCCTATCAAACACAGGCATTGTGAGAGAGGTTTCCATGTGTTAGATGATCAGATCATGAATACAGGCAATCACCCATATCTGCAGGTTCCATACCCACAGAATCAACCAACTGTAGATGGAAGCTGCAGGCAAGCTGTGCTGATGGCTTTAGTAACGGACGTGTGTCGGCTTTCGTGGACCTCTGCAGATCTGTGTCTGTGAGACAGGCCATAGGTCGAGGACCTTAGAACGGGACCCATGACAATCTAATGCTAGACAATTTTTCTTAGTTTCAGGAGACTTTTTTACATGAATGAAACAAAGAAAGCAATGATCCAAGGAAGGTTGTTTGACTTAGGAAAAACATGATCAGAAAAACATGTAAATAAACGCCAGTAAGCACCTACTAAATATTAACAGAGTAGCCCCTCGGGACACACCAATTTAAATATAATCGTCTGACATGCAGTACAGCTTATATCTGGGAAAGCAAAAAAACAAGGCAGAAGGCCATATCCAGATTCAGGGTACAATAAGGAAAGCGTTCAGCATATCCTTTCAACAGATTGGGTTCTATAGCTATCTTCCAACATCCAACAAGAATAAACATGTCTTATAAATTGAATGTAAATGTTTAACACAGGAGGCATGAAATCACATCCAAGAACAATCCAGGGAACAAAATGAACATGAGGTAAAAGGCCCTCTGCCTTTTTTCCTGGAGCCTTTCTCACAGTTCCCCAAGACATCATTCACCATGTGTCATTCTTTTGACTGTGTTTCGACAGACATATAAAGACTTTTTCCTGTCATTATTCCTTAAACAATACAGCACATTACCTGATGATGTGGCACTCCTATTGTATTTGGCATTATAAGTAGTCCAGGGGCATTTACAAGTATCTAGAGGATGTGTATAGGTCATATGTAAATGCTGTTCCATTTTATATAAGAGACTCGAGCATCTATAAATTTTGGTATTCAAGGGGGCTCAGGAACCATCCCCCACAAATCCCAAGGAACTACAGTATGTGGCGAAAGAGGATGACAACTGTGTGTTCTCCAGTTCTCACCTGCCAGGTTATCACAAGAGCCATTTTCTTCCCCAGCTGAACTGTGCAAACACCTAGGATTTATGTGACAAAGGATGAGAGCGAGAGAGCAGGGCAGGGCAGTCTGAATGGCACACACCCAAACAAAGGGTGCTGTGCCATCTGCAGCTTCAGCTTCCTAAGGTGAGAGCTGCCATGCAAGGATGTGCCAGCACCTGTACCGGAACCGTCTACATAACCGTCAGGGCCCAGTACAAAGTAAAGTAATTAAAATGCAAAATAGAAATGTGTATGGTAGTGCATGCCTATAGTCTAATCCGTTGGAGAGAGCATCAGTAATTAAAGACTAGCCTTATGTACATATTGAGTTTGAAGGCAGCCTGGGCTACATGAAACATGTTTTTAAGAGTTTCATTAAAGATGCTGTGCTGACTAGTTTTATGTCAACACAAGTTAGAGTCATTTGGGAAGAAGGAACCTCAGTCCAGAAAATGCCCACATCAGATTTGCTATAGGAAATTCTGTAGAGCATTTCATTGACAGAAGATTGATGTGGGAGGACCCAGCTCATTGTGGGCAGTGCCATCCCTGAGCAAGTGGTTCTGGGTGGCATAAGAAAGCAGACTGAGCAAGCTATGAGAAGCAAGTCAGTAAGCAGCACTCCTCCATGGCCTCTGCATCAGCTCCTGTCTCCAGGATCCTGCCTTGAGTTTCTGCTTTGACTTCCCTAAATGATGGACTATAATCTGTAAGGTGAAATAAACCCTTTTCTTCCCAGCTTGATTTTGGTTATGGTGTTTTATCATAGCAATAGAAACCCTACTAAGATAAAAATTGGTACCAGCTCATGGAGTATTGCTTTGACAGACCTGACTAAGGGTTTTGGGAAGATTATGGAAGAACTTTGGGCTAGAAAAGCCATTGAGCAGTCAGAGCTTAATGAGCTATAGTGGAAACTTAAAAGACAAATGCTGGGAGCCTGGAAGAGAAAGGTGTTGAGGAAAATGTAGACGATGGAGACATGGCTTGTGGCAATTCAGAGGAAAGTCTGAAAGTCTCTTAAAGACTTGTGGTAGTTTAAATGAGCCCTTATAGGCTCATATATTTGCTGGCTAAATGAACTATTTGGAATGATTAGGAGGTGTGATCTTGTTGGCATAGGTGTTTCCTTGGTGGAGGATGTATGTTGTTGGGGTAGGCTTTGAGGATTTAAAAGCCCATATCTCCCTTCCCATGGCTGCTGCCTGTGAATCAGGATGTAGCTCTCCACTACTTCTCCAGCACCATGCCTGCCTGCCTGCCTGCCTGCATGCTACCATGCTCCTCACTATGACAATAATGGACTAACTAACTCTGAACTGTAAGCCACTCCCCAATTAAATGCCTTCTTTTATAAGAGTTGCCTAGCCGGGCAGTATTGGCACATGCCTTTAATCCCAGAACTTGGGAGGCAGAGCCAGGTGGATCTCTGTGAGTTCGAGGTCAGTCTGGTCTTCAGAGCAAGATCCAGGACAGGCACCAAAAAGAAAAAAAAGAGTTGCCTAGGTCTTGGTCATGGTTTCTCTTCACAGCAATAGAACAATGACAAAGACAAGACTCTATCAGGCCTTTCAATATTTTGAATTAAGTATCTGTGATGTTTGATCATCTGAAGAGTTGGCTGTAATAAACAAGAGATCAGCACCACTGAAGTAAAACATTTGCTTCACTGGGACAATTGATGCTGGTGAGCTGAAGCTGAGAAATTATCTGTGATTAAAGAGAACAGCATCATTGAGGATCATAAATCTGGAAGTATTTCCTCAAATTCAGCACATGGAAACTACAATCCAGAGGGGACCAAGGTTGCATCCCATGCTGGCTGCTGCACTTGATTGTATAAGAGTTACCCAAGTGGTGCTTGTTTTGAAGACAGGAAGGAGTGATAGAGATCAGTTGAGGCTTAGCACTGTGTGGCAGGGCTGGAGTCCATGAAAAGAGACTGGAAGAGGCTATTGTTAGAGATACAGCCACAGTTGCAGTAGAAGGCCCAAAACTGAAGAGATCATAGGGAAAAGTTGAGACATGGCACCATGTTACAGAGTCTGAGTCCTTGAAGAAAACCCAGAAAGGCTATTGATTAAAATGCAGCCAAGTTGCAGCAGAAGATGCCAATGCCATGGGACAACTACCAAGGACAGCAGCAGCCAATGTATAGAGACAGCCTGAACATATAAGACAAGCTGTGTGTGCTTCAGACGGCAGGCTTAATAAGAACCAACTACTCAGGCCCTTTGGAGCCTAGAAGGATCATGAGTGGGCTCCACATGTCAAGCACTGAACTTTTTATGCTGTTGAACTTGGTTTTGTTTTGAGTTGATTATAACTATTTCCTGGTTTTTCCCTCTTGGAGTAAGAAAGTATTTAACTTGGTTTTTGTTTGTTTGTTTGTTTTGTTTTGTTTTTGTTTTTGTTATGTGGACCCATAGTTAAGAGAATTTGGATATTTTAGAGAGACTTTGGATAATTAAAGAGATGGGACTTTTAAAGTTTTTAAAATTTTAAGACTGGGACTTTTAAAAGTTAGGATGTTTTATACTGTGATATTAATAGTAACATACCATCTTGGGGATAAATAAAAAAGGAAAGTTTCTAGTTGAAAGGTGATGTGTTTGTGTGTCAAGTTAAAGGGGATCAATTGTGCTGGCTAGTTTTATGTCAACTTGCTACAAGTTAGAGTCATCAGGGAGAAGAAAACTCAACTGAGAAAACGCCCCACCATATCAGCCCGCAGACAAATCTGTAAGGCTTTTTCCTTAGTTGATGATTGATACGGGAGGGCCCAGCTAACTGTGGTTAGTGTCACCCCTGAGCTAATGTTCCTTAGCAGTGGTTTTCAACCTTCCTAATGCTTTAATACAGATCCTCATGTTGTGGTGACCCCCCCCCAACCATAAAATTATTCATTCCTACTTCATAATTGTAATTTTGCTACTATTATAAATTGTAATGTAAATATCTGATATACAGGATGTAGAAGTTTGAATGTAATTGCCCCCATAAGCTCATAGGGAGTGGAACTATTAGAAGGTGTGGTTTTGTTGGAGTAGGTATGGCCTTGTTAGAGGAAGTATGTCACTGTGGCAGCAGGCTTTCAGGTCTCATATATGCTCAAGCCATGCTCAGTGTCTCAGACCACGTCCTGTTACATGTGGGTCAAGATGTAGGACTCTCAGCTCCTTCTCTGGCATCATGTCTGTCTGCACACCATGTCACACCATTATAATAATGGACTAAACCTCTGAAAATATAAGCTATCCCAATTAAATGTTTTTCCTGTTTAAAAGTTGCTGTGATCACAGTGTCTCTTCACAGCAATAGAAACCCTAACTAAGACACAAGATATCTGATATGCAAAGGGATTGTGACCCACAGGTTGAGAACCACTGCCTTAAAGCTCTAAGAAAGCAAGTTAAGGAGGCCATGGGAAGCAAGCCAGTAAGCAGTACTTCTCCATGGCATGTGCATCAGCTTGTGCCTTCAGGTTCCTGCTCTGTTAGAGTTCCTACCCAGACTTCCCTCAATGATGGACTGTGATGTGGAATTGTAAGCTGGAGTAAACACTTTTCCTATTCGAGCTGCTTTTTACCACAAGAATAGAAACTCTAAGACAGATGCTAAAATGTACAGTTCTTTCCTTTTCATTTTCTTTGGCAGTCTCCTCTTTGACATGTTGATTTTAATTCGTCATCTAACATTTTAACCAATTTTAAATCTTTAATTGCCAGCATAGATATTCTGTTCATTTCTATGTTATGCAATGCCACTTTTACATACAATAAAAAGGGCATTGAACTCATGGGTGAAACTACCAAAATTCCAGTTATTTAACAACTCATCAGTGGAAGTTGCTTTGAGCTGCTCAGAGCAGAGAAATTAAAGTCAGACTCAGGAAGGCTGGAAGGATGTTCAGATGACTCCCCAAAGCAGAGCTACCAGACCAAATGCTTCCTCAGACAGAAGGTTTGTGCAGGGCAAGTGCAGGCTCATCACCTCTGTGGGTCATAACCTGAGACAGTCAGGCCAAAAACTTCCTGTAGAATCCCTAGTACCCTCAAAATTTCAATTCAACCAGGTACTTCCCTTGCTCAGGATTTGCTATCCCAGCCTACAGTAAACAGCTGACTCCCAAGGGTCTTCACACTCCTGCACTGGTAAGTGCTGGGTTAAATGGAATTGGCTGTCCCTGCCTGCCAGATGCTAGCACCACCAACCAGAAGACAACAGCCACCGTGCTGGACCCAAACTCTCACCTCTCATGTACCTGGTTTCTCACAAGGGCCAGGGGGCAGCATCAGAACCTTCTCGTAGTTATACCCCCTGGTCACTACTCAGTTGGAGGACACAGTACCTGCAGAGGAAAGAGTCGGACTGGGAGAATGAGTGGCCACAATCCTTGGGAGGTGGCAGAAGACAGAATCCAGTATAGGCTTAGTTTCCAGGTACCTTCTTGACACACATTTCCTTAACCCTTTCATGCAAATAGATGACTCATAAGCTAGATAGGGCAGCTGAGCATAAAACCAGGTCAGGGTCTTTCTGAGCACAGGGCTCAGTGGTACTTCTGTGGCCATGAAGCACTGCATGTACCTGGCCCAGAGCACCACAGGTAGCACGTCATAATTGTCTCTTTGGGGTGGCGCTTGGCTCAAGCAGTGCAATAAGAAACGTGAGGTACACTGACCTAACAGGTCATGACAAGAGCCATCCTGTCCGTTATAGCAGGAGGTGACATGTTTGCTCATGGATAGGGGACCCGGGCAGAGTGAAAGCCCTTGTCATGTAACCGTCTCTGGATGAGGTTCTTCTGTCTCCTGGAACACTAAAACTAATTCTAAGAAATCAAACTTTAGAAATTATACATTTTCCCCGATCGCTTCTCCCCCAAATTAAGTAGATTAAACACTAACCCAAATTAACCCAGGCACTTTCAAATTGAATACCTCCCAAGTCCCTTTGAAAAGCTGAGTAACAAGGAGGCACATCTGAATACACAAAATGCTTGGGTGCAAAAAAAAAGTGGTTCAGGAGTGCTGGAGCAATGGCTAAGTGGTTAAGAGCACCGCTGCTCTTGCAGAGGCTCTGGATTCAGTTCCCAGCAGTCACATGGTGTATCACAACCATCTGTAACTCCAGTTCCAAGACTGTGACACTTTCTTCTGACCTCCTCAAGCACCAGGCACACATGTGGTGTACACACACACACACACACACACACACAAAACATTCCTACACATAAAATAGAATAAAGAAATCTAAATGAAATTTTTAATTCCTCTTTTGAAAATGGCTAGAGGAAAGAAAGTGAGTGGATGAAACAGTAAATTCCAAGTCTTGAATAATTGGCCGGAGATGGTAACAACGGCGATGGAGGATGGAGGAAGGCAGACCGCTCTTACCACAGGGACAACTGGAGTACCAATGCAGACCGGCAGGCTGGAACGCACCCGAAGCAGGATGTCCAACCAAGTCAGCTGACGTGGGAAACTGCTCCTCTCAGGACAAATGAAGCACTTGAATGAAAGGCATGCCAGATGGTCCTGGGTGTTGAATATGAAACCCAGAATGAGAAAAGACAGCAGAGAGGAAGCTGTGACTCAACAATAACAATAAAAGCCCTGGTCTTCAATCAAGATTTCTACTGAGGCCAAAGTAGAAAACAAACTTCTTCCTCAATGTCCTGCTTTTCTTTCATTTCACAAGGATCGTGTAAAATATCTCACAGATGTTCTCCTCAAAAGATGAGGGAGAAAAGAAAAAAAAGCAGGTATACTGTAGGAACAATCTGACTTCAGATTTCAGTCTCAACACTAAATTTCAAAGCACAGCAAAGTCACCTCCACAGTGCTTTGGGAGGATATGGATCCAAAACACTCCGTAGGCTATTGTTCTCATACAAAGCTGTGGAACTTTATTCTCAGTCATGACTTAGAAAACATATCAGACACACACCATCGGTGGTGGGGGTGTTTTAAGAAGTACACCAGTCTTTTTATCATGGTACTATAAGATGTAGCCAAAGAAAATTCTCAGCATGATTCTATAAATTTTTAATGTTTGCAATAACAAAAATGTAAAATTAAAAGACATAGGCTGAGGAGATGGCTTAGAGCATAAAATGGATACACAAATAAGAGGAACTGAGTTAGGATAACCCCACGTAAAAGGCCAGGTGTGGTCACACAGCTGCAACCCCAGCACTGGGGACAGAGACAGGTGGATGCTGGGAGCTTCCTGACCAGCAATTAATGAAACTGAAGCAATCATACGAAGTCTCCCAACAAAGAAAAGTCCAGCAGATGGATTCACTATGGAATTCTACCATATTTTGAAGAAATGACCCCAGTGCTCCTCAAACTGTCCACAAAACAGAAAGGGAAGACACTGTCAACTCCCTCCTATGAAGACAGATGATCCCAATGTCAAATAAACCAATCTTCCTCATAAATACAGATACAAAAAGTCCCAATAAAAATTTTGCAAATCAAATTTAAAAACACACAAACAAGATCATATACCTTTCCATCCCAAACATGCAAAGTGGTTCAAAACAAGCAATCAAGAAATTTAATTCAGCCAGCTAACAGACTGAAGGGCAGAAACTGCATGATAATCTTAATTGATGAATAAACAAACAGCCATTAGTAACCAACCCTTCCTGATAAAAACTAGGAATAGAATCTAGGAATAGAACACATCTCAACATAATAAAACCTACACCTGACAAACATACAGCCAACATTATTCTAAATGAGGAAACATCAAAGCATTTCCTCTAATCTCTTCTCTTATTCAATAAGTGCTCAAAATCTTATCTAGAGGAATAAGACAACATAAAGAAATAAAACTCTACAAATTGGAAAGGGGAAAGTCAAATTATACCTATTTATTGTTGACATGATCCTATACTTTTAAAGCCCCATAACACTTCACCAGGAAACTCAAATGTGTTAAACATATTCAGCAAAGTAAAAGGTTACAAAATCAACATAAAAAAAATCTGTAGCTTTTCTATATGCCAATATAGATAGATAATCTTTCACCAAGAAAGATATCAAGGAAAATATCTATTCACAATAGCTTCAGACATACTAAAGTATTTAGGAATAAATACAGCCGAGGTGAAAGACCTCAACAATGAAAACTTCGACACACCGAAGAAAGGAGTTGAAAACATCACTATAAAGACTGAAAAACCTTCCATTTCTATTTATAGGCAGAATGAATATCGTGAAAATGACTGTACTACCAAAAGCAACCTACAGATTGAATGTATTTCCCATCAAAATCCCAATGATGTTCTTCAAAAGATCAGGAAAAAAACTGTAAAATTTATATGGAAGCACAAACGGCATCAGTTTTTATCATAAAGAGCCCTGCTTTTCATAATAATCTCAAATTATATTACAAAGCCACAGTCACACAAACAGCATGCTGCTAGCACAAAGACAGACATGTGAACCAGAAGAAGAGATTAGAAAACCTGTGTGGGACCAGTCCTCACCTTTACCTGGGTACTCTTGAGGAGTGAGGGATAAGAGATTTAAATAGAAATATAGAGGGGAGATAAATAGATAGAAACACAGGATAGCCTCAGGAGGGCCTGGATCCTTATTCACTGGCCTAGAACTTTATTCAAAAGGGCTTTTTATAACAGTGCTAAGGGTCAAGGCAAAAGACCTCCCCCTTGCTAGATACAAGCAGGGAAAAGAAAGAAAATCATGTAATTACACTTCAATTTTTTTAATTAGCAACATCAAACATGTTTTATTATAAAATAATTATACAGATACTTCTTTTAACATTTTTTATTTATTTAAAAAGTTATTCATTTTACATACCAACCACAGATTCTCCTCTCATTCCTTCTCCTACTCCCCGCCTCCCCAGTTTCCCCCTGACCCCCCCCCCATCCCCTCCTCCAAAAGGGTAAGGCCTCCTAAGGGGACTCAGCCAAGCCTGATACATTCAGTTGAGGCAGGACCAAGCCCCTCCTCCCTGCATCAAGAGTGAGCAAGGCTTCCAACCATAGATAATGGGCTCCAGAAAGCCAGCTCATGCATCAGGGATAGATCCTGATCCCACTGCCAGGGGCTCCTCAATCAGACCAAACTATATAGCTATCTCCCACATGCAGAGGGCCTAGTCTGGTCCCATGCAGGCTCCACGGCTGTCAGTCTAAAGTTCGTGAGTTTCTACGAGCTTGGTTTAGTTGTCTCTGTAGATTTCCCTACCATGATCTTGACCCCCCCCCCCATTGCTCATATAATCCCTCTTCCCTCTCTTTGACTGGACTCCCAGAGCTCAGCCTGGTGCTTGGCTGTGGATCTCTGCTTCTGCTTCCATCAGTTACTGGATGAAGGCTCTATGATGACAGTTAGGTTATTCACCAATATGTTTACCAGGGTGGGCCAGTTTAGGCACTCTCTCCACTATTGCTAGTAGTCTAATCTAGGGTCATCCTTGTGGGTTCCTGGGAATATCCCTAGAACTAGGATTTTCCCTTACCTCATAATGTCTTTCTCTATCAAGATATCTCTTTCATTGCTCTCCCACTCTGTCCCCTGCCCCCAGTTCGACCATCCTGTTCCCTCATGCTCTCATCCCCCATCCCCTCCCCCTCTATTGCCCCCCATCCCCAGTTTACTCATGGAGATCTCATCTGTTTCCCCTTCCCAAGGCAATCCATGCATCCCTCTTAGGATCTTCCTTGTTACCTAGCTTCTCTGAAGCTGTGGGTTGTAGTCTGATTATCCTTTGCTTTACATCTAGTATCCCTTATGAGTGAGTACATACTATGTTTGTCTCTCTGAGTCTGAGTTACCTCACTCAGGATGATATTTTCTAGTTCCATCCATTTGCCTGTAAATTTCATGATGTCATTTTTTTTTTTTTTTACAGCTGAGTAGTACTCCATTGTGTATATGTACCACATTTTCTTTATCTATTCTTTGGTTGAGGGACATCCAGGTTGTTTCCAGGTTCTGGCTTTTATAAATAATGCTGTTATGAACATAGTTGAGCAAGTGTCCTCGTGGTATGATTGAGCATCCTTTGGGTATATGCCCAAGAGTGGTATCACTGGGTCTTGAGGTAGATTCCTAATTTTCTGAGAAACCTCCATACTGATTTCCAAAGTGGCTGTACAAGTTTGCACTTCCACCAGCAATGAAGGAAATTTCCCCTTATTCCACATCCTCTCTAACATAGGCTGTGGTCAGTATTTAAACAAGGAGTGGGGTGGGTGGTAAAGGGGAGAGGATGGGGGATAAGAACACGAGGGAATGGGATGGTCAAGGTGGAGGAGGGATGGAGTGGGAGAGCAATGACAGAGATATCTCGATAGAGGGAGCCATTATGGGGTAGGGAAAAAGCTAGGGTAACTTGGGCTGTTTGGGGGACCTCTGGCAGTAGGATCAGGATCTATCCTTGGTGCATGAGCTGGCTTTCTGGAGCCCATTACCTGTGGTCAGACGCCTTGTTCACCCTTGATGCAGGAGGCTTGGTCCTGCCTCAACTGAATGTACCAGACTTTGCTGACTCCCCATGGGAGGCCTTACCCTTTAGAAAGAGGGGATGGGGGTGGGTTGGGAGGAGGAAGGATGGGGGGGGGGAGTGGGAGGAGGGATGAGAGGAGGATCTGTGGTTGGTATGTAAAATGAATAAATTTTTTAAATAAAAAAAGATAAAAAAACATAAAAATCATTGTAAAGGGCAAAAATGTTAATATAAGATGTGAAATTTTAAAACTGCTAGGAGAAATCACTTCAAGATATTGACACAGGCAATAACTTTCTTGAATGGGACTCCAACAGCACAAGAAATATCAATCAAGAACTATAAAATGAAATTTAAAAAACTTCTTTATATCAAAGGAAACCATAGAGTGAAGAGACATCCACAGAATGGGGAAAAAAATCTTTGTAAACTATACATCAGATGGGAGATTAATATCAAAGATAATAAAGAACTGGAAAAATGAAACATCCAAAAAATCATGCTATCAAATATGGGTTAATGAACCGAATAGACAGAATAGAAGAAATCAAAATAACAGTAAATACT
This sequence comes from Peromyscus aztecus, assembly GCA_902168405.1. Taxonomy (NCBI): domain Eukaryota; kingdom Metazoa; phylum Chordata; class Mammalia; order Rodentia; family Cricetidae; genus Peromyscus; species Peromyscus aztecus. The sequence continues at coordinate 28,559 of CABHPQ010158643.1, forward strand.
TTTAAAAAGCTCAATATCCTTAGCCATTGAGGGAATGTGAATTTTAAAATTGACTTAAGATTTCATCTCACTGAAAATTTCCAAGAATTACTTTTTTAAAAAAGATTCCATCTCTCCCTAGTCAGAGAGACTATTGTCAAGAGAACAGATTCTGGCAAGGATGTGGAGAAAGAGGAATCCTTATTCATAGCTGGTGGGAATATAAACTGATGTAGCTACCATAAAAATGAATATGGAAGCTCCTCAAGAATCTGAAAAGAGAACTACCATAAGAATGAGCTATCTTACTCTTGGGTACATACCTGAAGAATTCCAAGTCAATATACCAAGGAGGTGCCTTCATCTCTGTGTCTATTACTGAGCTATTCACAAATTCAGGAAATATCTTTGAGAAATGACTGGATTAGATGAGCCCTGGCATAGTGGTGTACACTTTTAATATTAGCACTCAGAAAGCAGAGGCAGACAGATCTCTTAAGCATTAGAGGCCAGACTGGTCTACACAGAGTGTCTCAGGCCAGGCAGGGTTTCATAGTGAGTCCATGTCTTTAAAAGGAAGGGGTGGGCTGTTGAGGTGGAACTAACAATGAATGAATGTAATCAGAACTTAAAAATCTTATCAATGTGGTAGAAAGACATGGTGTATTTTTGTATCTTTTTTGTCTTCTGTTTTAAACTGTTGGTATTTTGGGATTCTTAAAAAGGTCTTCAGGTTAACATTCCTCTGCAGGCTAAAAGTCAGCCCAGCCACTTACATCATGGACCGCTTGCTTGTATAGCACACCACTTCATAAGAGTGAAGTAGGACAAGAACAAAAGAGGTATCTTAATTATTAAGTTGATATTGAAAATAAATTTTCTTCACCCAGTTATCACAATAGCCACCAAACATTCTAAATTGCCAGTGACTTCAAACAACCATGATTTCTTCTCACACAACCATGAATTACCTGGAGTCACCTATCTAGGTCAGATTCTGTTGGCTTTAGACCCAAGTTCCGTATTAGATCCTGGTCAGCTCCATATGTGGTTTGTCTTTCATAGGTAGACAGTCTGTCCAAAGCACAGTCTTCTCAAAAGTATGGCAGAATGCAGGAGGCCAGTACACTCTGCACAAGCACACTTACTACGTCATGTCCTCCACTGAACCGGAAGTGACCCTCAGTCACATTCACATGACAATAGTCCAGCTCTAAGGAGAAGGAAGTCTATCTGCCTAAAGTGGGAGATGAAAAAGAGTAAGGATTTGCTTTGTTGCTTTTATGAATTACACATGTTGAGTTGAGCTACCATTGAGAGCACAGACTACTCTTCCTGGTTTTAGTCTCAGCAGCCATCTGTAACTCCAGTTCCAAGGGATTTGATGCCTTCTTCTGGTCTCTGAGGGCATGGAACACATGTGATGCACAGACATACAAGCAAGAAAAATACATATATACATAAAAAATTAAAATGAGTAAAGACTAGTTTTTTAAAAATTATGAATGTCAAATATGTATTGAATGAAAAGATAAAAATACAGATATTATTAAGAACTTGCTTTAAAAAAACTCCTTTATTCTACCAGCTAGAGAAAATTATCCTAACATTTAAATATCAAAACTGTTTTTCAAATATTTTTAAATGTTGTAACAGTAAAGAAGACACAGTGATAATAGACTAATTTTGTGAAATCATCTATCACCCCACATGTTGGACTGTTCTTGGTACTTCTCCCCTCTTTTCCACTGCATCCTCACTATACATATATCTGCATCTATGCATATGTATGTGTTTAGTCACTGGAAATTTCCAGTTTGTCAGTTAGCACTCAGTGTTGCCCTTATCCATGTTTCTATTTAGTCTGTAGCTGATTGGCTTTATTGATGCTCCACAATGCCCTTTTCAGTGAACATGCTGTAATGTACCAAACCATTGACCTGTAACTGGATGTTGAGCTGCTTCATGGTTTGCTTTGGGACTATAATGAATTATGCTCCCTGAAAAAGCACTTCCTATCTTGAAGAATTATTATGTACAGAATTTCATCATTTATAAAAGGAGTCAGCCTAGGTATGAAAATTATGTCCAGTTGATAGGCATGAGGTGTGTTGAGCTCAGCGGACTTAGGTTTCTGTTGTTTGGCTTTTAGTGATTGTGGCATGTGTTAACAGTATAAACTGCACCTCAAGCGGTATTTCTAGAGTCATGCTAGGCAGGCCCAGCCTCAGAGCACTGTCTGTGCATTGATTAAATCAACAAGCGCTATTGTTGAGCCCCCTGTGCCCTAAGCCCTGTGATGGAAAGAAGCCAGGTCCACTCTGAGCTTACTTATAAGAAAAGGCACACGAGCAATGGCAACTCCAGAGCAGTCCGTGCTGGGAAGTGCACCTGCCCCCACCATGAAGGGAAGGCTTCCTGAAGGAAGAAACCCACATTTTAAATGGAAGAATGCATTGGGGACAATTGTGTGCCCACAGAACTAGGAAGAAGTGTCTCAGTGGTGGGAAGACCACACAGACAAAGGCTTTGAAGCAGGAAGTTTGATGAAGTTTAATTGAAACTCACAAAACACAGGGAGGAAAACCAGAGTAGCTAGGAAGGTGTGTGGGAGGTGGGTCTTCAGGGGCCTGGAAGCCACGTTGAGGAATGCATAGTTCATCCAGAGCTCTTAAAGCTGAGAAATGCACTCATCAGATTTGAATTTCAGAAAATTCTTTGTGATTTCAGTGGCTAGGGCAGATTAGCTTGGATGTAAATTCAAGCAAGGTAAACTCGGCCTAGGAGGCTGTTAGACTTGTAGCAAAGTATCATAAACTGGAAAGTAAGAAATAAAAAAGCAGACCACTCTGATGCCATCTAGAATCAGAACAGGCATGCATCCTGATGACCATTGCTAAAGAGATCACTATGTTAATCAGTTTCCATCACTGTAACAAAATACCTGAAACCATTAACTTTTAAAGAGAAAGGGGTTGGTTAGTTTTGGAGCTTCCAGTTCAAGATTGATTAGCCTATTGCATCAAGACTTCTGAGACAGCACAATGAGAGCATGTCACAGAGCAACAATCTACTCCATGACCAGGAAGCAAGTAGCCAAAGGCTCTCACTGTCCCCTTCAGGGACATACTATCAGTGACCTAGGGACTGCCTGTTAGTCCCTCTTATCCAAGAGTCTACTACCTCCCAACAGCACTCAATTGAGCACCCAGCATTTAACACATAGGCCTTTAGGGAACTTACATATGCATGTGTGGTGTCTTCAGCAATAGGAGCCATCCCTCAACCCCTAAGAGGCAACTAAAGGCCACATCAATAGTCACCAATAGTTTATTTTGCTTATGGAATCATGTGGAATGCCCTGACCCATCGTTTGAATGGAGTTTTCTCATGCCCAGTACTGGGGGTTTCATTAGTCTATGGTTCTTGTGGGGAGCATTGTCAACCCAAGTGGTGTAATTCCTTTTATATAGATATAGATGATATAGATATAGATAGGTGTTCATTCTTATAGATATTATGCATAATTTTAGGTCAATATAAAATAATATGATTCCTTGAGGCTTTATCAAACTACCTCGTGTTACCTGACTCTTGTCCCTCCTTCTCTTGAAACCATATACACACAAACAACAAAAAAATGACTCAGCCAGTTGAATTTGTTTGTGCATACATATACAAACATATATATGTCTATGTAATATTAATAATCAACGAATGAGAGGCTATCAACTTGAAAGTGGGGAAGGGAAGTGGGAGGGCCCTCGAGGGGAAAAAGGGAGGGGGAAAATTGATGTAATTATATTTCAATTAAACATATATTTAAAATTAATAATATGTTTGAGAAATGTTGACAATTATATAAAAGTCTGGGTAAAAAATTATTTAATATTTTGTGATAGTACAATTTCTATCACAACTGCTCAGCTTTGCTGTTACATGAAAGCAGCCACAGACAATATGTAAGTTAATTAATGTGGCTGTGATCCAGTAAAATGTATTTCCAAACCAGGAAGTTGGCAGGATCTAGCCCATGGACCAAAATGTCCTGTTCAATAATAACTTCCTATAAGAGGAATTGGTGAGCACATGTTTAGGGCTATGAGAAAGCAAGCCATTCTGTCCCTTGTGAGAGCACCCAGCATGCCTTGCCTTTGTTTTCCAGTACCACAGAAAATATCCTGTCCCTGTCTCTATACTGGAAAGAAGGTATCCACTATGGGCTTTCCTGCAGCATCTTCTCTACCCTGACCTGCCACCCTCTAGTTAGGCAGCTCACACCCCAGAGGCCTGTTCATGGTAAATTAGGTTAGGAGTGTGTTCATCTGGAAAGATATTTGTAGCTCAGTAATGGGCGAGTGGCAAGAGCCACCCTTACGGCTCCCAGCTTCATTCTTCTGAGGGCCCTAGGATGGTTCTGCCCCTTCCTCCCTTGATAAACAGCCTTGGCTTCTCTCCAGCATGTCTAAACCTTGGTGATCAGGTACAAATCAAACTACCTGTCTCAGGAGGAAGACCTCAATTTAGAAAGGTTTCGAAGAAAAATAGAGACAATCAAAGAACGTGGATGCTGTTGTTGTAGACTTTGTTTTGCTTTGTTTTTCCTTCAAAGTAAAAACAATCACAGCGTGGGCTGCTTTATCAGAAAAGAAGACAAGGTTGAAAGATTACATAGAGGCCAACAGTAGGCACCACCCTCCTGCTTGCTCGCCCATCTGCTCAAATGTTATTTTCAAAATAGTAAATGCTGCCTCTCATTGAACCAGAATTGCATGATGGGTTGGGGAAGAAAGGGGAGGAAGAGAAGAGATTCTGAAAAAATCAATTTCTCAAATGTTTGTTTTGCTTCTGAAACTGTTACTTGTCCTATTATAACATCTTAGCAAGACCCCTGATGGCTGTGGTCTGTAGGCTAAGGAGCACAGACTGAATTTCATGCTGTGTCAAGGACAAAATGAATCCTTAATCTGGCTGCAGAAAATGCATATTCACCCGAGAGCAGGCAGCTCGGTGTTTAAGCCCCATGTGCTTCATTCCTCTTTGAGATGATTCTGTCTGTCAGCTCAGTGACTCTTTATTAGCCTACAAGCAGCAGACAGCATCAGGCCTCCTACCTCAATCCCTCACTCCTCTTGCTTCCCATATTCTGGATTTATCAGGCACTTAAAAAGCTTCCACCATGCATAAAGGCAGATTTTCATGGTGCCCATAAAATACGGAAATTCAATCTGAGTTAACTGCATGTCCACTCCTTAAGTATCTGAGCATTTTGAGTACTTTTTAAATTATTTTTTAGAATGAGAAAAGGCTGTTGTGTCATAAAAACTGGACAAAATTACATTTCCTGCCTGTCTGACATCTTGCAGGGCAGCAGAAGAAAGATGCTAAAATGGTGAGAAGTAATTCTTCAATTCTGGTTACCACTCATTTATTCTGGCAGAGAAAGACAATTGTGTTAGCCACGGTGAGTTCCTTTCTCTAGCAGCCATTGGATCACAAGATAAACAGCATTCTTCTGCTCCCTTGCCCTATTCTTGAGTATGGGTGACATGGCCTATTCTTGGCTTCTATGCCCTTCTCACTGTGCTCAGAATGAGCACGTCGGTGGATCTTTTCCTTCCAGTATGGGTGCAAATCTAGACTCCCCATTTCAGCCCCTACTGCCTTCTGTGAGAATTAAAAATGCCAAGTACCCATGGTTATGAAAATCTTCAAGATGGAATTATTTTAAGTCCTGTCTTAGTTAGGGTTTCTACTGCTATGAAGAGACATCATGACCATGGCAACTCTTATAAAGGAAAATATTTAATTGGGTGGCTTACAGTTCAAAGGTTCAGTCCATTATCATCATGGTGGGACAAAGCAGCATGCAGGTAGACATGATGCTGGGGAAGTAGCTGAGAGTCCTATATGTTGCAGGCAACAGGAAGTGGTCTTAGTGTCACACTGAGGAAAGCTTGAGCAAAAGAGACCTCAAAGCCCACCCCCACAGTGACACACTTCCTCCAACAAGGCCATGCCTACTTCAACAAGGTCACACCTCCTAATGGTGCCACTCCCTTTAGGGGCCATTTTCTTTCAAACCCTACAAGCCCCATACCTCTGAAAAGCATTTGTAATTACTTTGCCCACATGCCTGCTGTCCCAATCAGTAGGTGGTGATTTTCACAGTGTACCAGTCTATTCCTGTGCTACCGAGTGAGCTACTAGGACTAGAGACAATTACTTATCCTTGGGTTACTCATATCTACACTTGGCTTCACTCACTTCCAAATTAACCACTAAATGGATCTCATTTAATTTCTCCGGGAAAACTCTAAGGATCTCAAATCCATTGGGACATAGAAAGGGATTGGAGAGATGGCTCTGTAGTTAAGAGCACTGGCTGCTCTTCCAGAGGACGTGGGTTCAATTCCCAGCACCCCATGACAGCTCACAACTGTCTGTAACTCCAGTTGCAGGGGATCTGACACCCTCACACAGACATACATGCAGGCAAAACACCAATGCACATTAAATAAAAAAATAAATAAATAAATAAATAAATAAATAAAATTAAAGTAATCGAAATGATTTGGTATTTGAAAAAAATGTTTGGCCTCCTTAACTTTCAGGGAAATGAAAGTTAAAACTGCTTTGGGATTTCATCTTACCAAAATCAGAATGGCTGTCATCAAGAGAACCTATGCCAAGTGCTGCCAAGGATGAGGGTAAAGAGGAAGCTGATGCACTTTGGCAGGACAGCAAACTGGTACAGGCACCGTAAAAGCTGATGTGGAGGTTCCCCCAACAATGACTAGAACTACAATATAGTGACTGTGTGACTATACCATTATTGTCTCCGCCTCCTGAGTGCTGGAATTATAAGCTCATGCCACCATACCTGGTGTGAGTCTTAATGATTAAATAATTCCCCCAAAGCCTTCATCTAAAATTGTTGACATTAGGTATCAGGTTTTAAATATGAATTTGGAAGGTATATCAAAATTCATATAATAACAAATGTAAAAATGAGATAATATATAACTCAGTGATATGTGTTCATATTATTATTGTAGTTGCAAATTTATCTTCCCAGCTAGATTTTTAAGCTGCCTGAGGTGTGTTTTTCACTCCTAGAGTCTCAGTCATTTCTCCTTATCTATTTTTCTCTAATCTTTAATAATGAAGTAATGGGCACATGTCTTTCCAACCCCAGACTGTACTCAGTTTCTACTGTAGCCTAGTGAGATCTTCTTACTAGGTTATGGACAACAGTAGGGAATGGAGGCAGAGAGAGTATTTTTGTACCAAGATCTCTCCATGGACATGTGGCACCACATGGTCTTGGTATGTAGTGTAGATCAGTCTAAAAAAGCAAAAATGATAGCAATATATCAATGACCAAAATATGAAGGTTCCACCATGACAAATGGGAGTAATTACCTCATAAAAGTGTAAGATGTACTCTTACCCTTGTTTTGCCAAGTCAGAACCCAGCAATGAGGAGTCAGCTGTGAAACATAGTGAACTCTCACCAGACACAATACGGACTACCATAATCTTGGACTTCCCAGATTCCCTCCAGAAAAAAATTTCTGTTGTTTATAAGGCACCCAGTCTAAGGTATTTTGTTATAGCAGCTTAGTGGACTAAAATAGGATCTTAAAAGCCACCTGAGAGTTAGAAAGACTGTTGCCACTCACCAGTTGTTTTAAATTAGGCTTTATTTGGATGGAGTCATGTTTGTTCATTTTCATACTGTGTAGGGTTGCATTGCAACCAAACTGAGTAACCACAATGGAGACAAGATGGTCATATGAAGCTTACAATACCTATGATCTACTCTTTCTCAGAAAGGTTTGGCCAACTTTGCCATATTGCTAGCCTATTGGGGACAATTAGTTGAGAATACACAAAGTGGATGATAGTGTGGAAGAGGACATGCAAGGGAAGAGAGTGGGAAGTCCAGGTAGGGCTCAGGATTTAGTTAACTTCTGCTCCATGAGCAGCAACTGGCCAACAGAAATGGTGTAGTAGGGGGAAGATTGTATGACAAGGCTTAGCATTATGAAGGGGAAGTGGAGGCTCAGGGGACAGCAGGTGTCTGGGTAGGGTAGGATAAGGGACAGAGAGGGTGCTGGGGAAATGAACAAGACTATGAGGAATAACAGCAGTACCTACCCATTGATGAGCATTTATCAAACTTGGCCAGTCACCATAGTCATTTGGGACCCTTAAAATGTAAGATTCTAGGGCCCCATCATAAGCCTGCCCAATCAAGAGCTGTACCCTAAAGAAGCTCACACAAGATTCAGGGAGATGGGCAAGAAGGGGAGGAGTGAATGGTGAAAGGCTAATCAAAACTAAGGATGTGTGAAAAGCCCTTATGGAAACCCAGTATTTGATATGCTAATTTAAATATAATTTACAGTAAGCAGTTTGAATGGAGGTACCCTGCCTGGGCAGACAGTGCTTCCTCAGAGGATATGGATCATTAAGTAAAAACATCAATGGCAAGTATTGGCTATCTCCCTACATGGATGCTCCAAAGGCCCCCAAAACAACACATGCTATTGCTATTGCTCATGATTGCCTATCATAACTAGATGGTAAGACCTAACTGTGGAAGACACAACACACTTTGGATACAGGACATAGAAAAATCAAGCTGATATTGACCTGAAAGTTGTCTCCATGCTAGTTAGTTTTCGTATTGCCAAAAGGTGCTACAAGGGATGCTAGAGGAGAAAAGGCATCAATGAACTTACCCAACAGTGGACCCTGCATGCTACATCCTGGAAAAAATATATCACTGGTATCATAGCGGTACGATTGTTATGGGATAACTAATCCCTTTATGATTGCATTTGAGGCCTGGTGCACAGGAGAGAATTCATGCTTGATACTATAAACAGGTTCAAAAGTCATTGACTTAGGAAGTCATAGGTTCTAGGGATATGGAGAGGAACCCACTACCTGTTGTTTTACTGAACAGACATGCCAAGCTGCTTCCTAAATATTTATGTTTGTACTGACGCATTAGTGATGTTCTCAACCTTGATCAGAAAAGCTTCTTTTTGTAGTGGGGAACAGTCAATGCAGAGAGTCAGGACTGTTCAAAGTTCTAAAAATAAATCATAGTTGAATGCTCAGCCCTAAATAGGATTACTATACCAACTTCTGTAAGGTTTAGGAAACATCGTGTGAAAGGAAAACAGCATGAACACAAGAGCTGGAGGGTGGGAAAGAGGGCTTTGAAATGCTGTCTTCTGGACACAGTACAGCTGATGAATGAACTCAGCTGCAACTATGGTTATCTGCACAAGACCTCGACAAGATCAAGCCAATCAAAAATCCCAGCATGGATAGAGAAAGGGTTCATGAGGCTCCACCCCTATCCCAGGAGCTATTGGCAATTGATTGCTGCTGGAGAAGAAGCAGTCATTTTTCTTTAGGGGTGTGTCCACTCATGGGTTGAAAATGTGCCAGCAAGCAGCACTAATTGGACTCAGTGAGTTTTCAAAAGAAAAGAAAAAGACATTTAAGTGGAGAGGAACATTTTGGGGGCATCCAGAAGGAGTGGAGGAGGGCTAGTGATCAAGATAAATTGTATGTATGTATGAAATTGTCAAATAATAAGTAAAATATTTTTTAAAATAAGCACCTACAAGATTCTGGCCCAAAATGGCTTAAAAGGAGGAGAAGGGAGGAGCAGGGCCACTGGACAGGGGCTAAGGCAATAACCAAGGTTCATGAAGAGTGTGTGACTTAGTGCATTTTCTACTGTAGGTGATAAAGCCATGGCCAAAAACAACCCAGCCAGGAAAAAGTTTGGTTAGCATATCCCAGATCACAGTGCCCTGAGGGAAGCTAATTTGGGAACTCAAGGCAAGAACCTAGAGGCAAGAACTAAAGCAGAACCCTCGAGGAATGCTGCTTGCTAGCTTTCTCCACATAGCTTGCTCAGCCTGCTTTCTTATACCACCCAGGACCACCTGCCCGGCGGTGGCACTACCTCAGTGTGTTGGGCCCTCCCAAATCAATCATTAATCAAGAAAATGCTCTATAGATTTGCCTACCGGCAATCTGGTGGAAGCGTTTTCTCAAATGAGGTTCCTCTTCCCAGGTATGTCTTGGTTTACATTGAACTGTCAAAAAACGAACTGCCACAGTGTGCGGTAGTGTATTGTGACATCAAAATAATGTATTGTGATAAGGTAATAGAAGGAAAGAAGGAAATGAGAGCATTGTTTGTGATCAGTACAGTGAGGAGAGAGAGCCCAGCCCAGGTGGACGTGGTTATTGGGTGGGCCTAATAAGATCTCTCAGTTCTTACATCTCTAACTTGAATGAAAACTTGGACTTCATCTAGCATCAAATTCATATATTATCTGGGGGATTTTGGAAGGATTTTTATACCCCAGACGATTTAAATGGAACTGCTTTAGAAATAACCAAACCTGGGACTAGAGAGATGGGTCAGAGGTTAAGAGCACTTGTTCTTCCAGAGGACACCCCTTGGTGGCCCATAACCATCTTTAACTGCAGTTCCAGCATATCTGATGTCCTCTTTTGAACTCTGCTGGCACCAGGTACACATTCATATACATAAAATAAACAAACCTGAGACAAAATACATAACCAAACTTTTGCAAAGATCAAAAGATGAAAATTTTATGAAAAACAATTTTGGTTGCTTTTTTCTGGCCCTTGAAGAATTTATTTTTCTTTTTATGAGAAAAAATTCACTGTCCCCCATAAAAGAACTGATTTCTGGGTTTTTTGCATAAAAGTGGGACATTTTAAACTCCTGTTTTCTTGTTTTTATGAATCTGGATAGAATTCTCCAATCACCCATAAAAATAAAATGAAAAATGAAATAAAATAAAAAACTGGTGGAAGAAATGGAGTTGGGCAAAGTCCAGTTGTACAATGTTCTTACTTAGTATGAAGCAGTTATAGAAATTCATCCTTCACCTCATTAATTGGAGAAATAAAACATAGGGTTAGAATTTAAATGATAAATTGTATAAAAGGGAAAAAAGACGATTCAAAGATCTGACAAGGTAAAAAAAAGTAATTAGGCAAAAAATTGCAAGATTAAATGCTCCCTGCTATTCTATGTTCTTCATATTTTTCATCTGACTATGTTTCTCCTGCCCTCTTAAGCCATAGGGTCAAAAAGAAAACTCCATCCTTGAAGCCTTAATGGGCACCATGATAGATGACCCACAGTTGAAGTTTTAGTGGGCATCATGATAGATGACCCACAGTTGAACTTTTAGTGGGCACCATGATAGATGACCACAGTTGAAGTTTTGGTGGGCACTGTGATAGATGACCACAGTTGAAGTTTTGGTGGGCACTGTGATAGATGACCACAGTTGAAGTTTTAGTGGGCATCATTATAGATGACCCACAGTTGAAGTTTTAGTGAACATCATGATAGATGACCCACAGTTGAAGTTTTGGTGGGCACTGTGATAGATG
>CABHPQ010158644.1:0-48399 GCA_902168405.1 Peromyscus aztecus
GTTTTGTTTAGAACAGTCTGCACACATACATATATATTTCACTAATTTCAAAGATAACTTACTATTCTCCTTATCATTCTTCTTATGGTAATATCACCAGAAGCAATATAAAATTGTGCATAGTTCAAGTACTGTGCAGTAATCTTCTTAAGTGATGTAAGTTTTACTTTCAATCACAAGTTCTATAGACAATTACTCTATATGTGAAAGAAAGAGATTCATTTGTCCTTGTACAATACTTGCTATTTCCAAAGGTAGTTATAAGCAGAACACCTCTTCTATTTCTCACAAGACCCAGTGGCCTTATCCACATTGTTTTGGGCTTACTCAGCACTAAGGAGTTAATGAATTAATTTGTGTGAGCTTCATTAAATGACAGCAGTTAAGCTCTGAGCGACTCAGGTAATTACATCTACTTTTAGTATAACAAAACTAGCAGTGGTATTAGCTACTTCTTGAACTGTAGACTTCTATGTTGACAATAACCACACCTTAGCTCCTTTCCAGTCTGGCCACTAAATTTTGACCTGGCAGGTAGTTCTGGTCTCTGTCTTGGCTCCTAACAAAGGGTAGTCCTCTACCCACAGGACAGGGATTTGAGAATGACGACCACAAGGAAGGGAGATGCATCAGTTCTTAAGCACAGCTTTCTAAGACTGAAACCACCACTGTGGAGCACAAAAGCAGGAGGGAGAGCTGTTGCCTTGAGCTTTCCCTCTGGTTTGAGACATCATTTGCTCACTCTCACCCTGTCCCAACTAGTTAGGTATTCACAAAGCCTTCAAGATGTGACAAAAACACATATACATTTGTCTTTCCTCTATAGCATCAAATGCATGGTAAAAACAGGGTATGGATTTCATCTCCAAGGTCAGAAAACAAATGGCTCCATTTCTGAATTCCAGCCACAGTGTCCCAATGTTGATTCTAAAATGAACATCCCAAAGGCCATGTTGTTCCAACCATGCTCTGTGGGCATTAGCAGGGTGTGCATTAAGCAGTGGATCCTGATAAGGATTTTTTTTTAATGAAACAGAGAATTTAAAATATCAGAAAATATGCCTGTACTAAATATGAATATTGTTTCCTGAAATATTATTTAAGCTGTGTATGTGTGTGTGATAGGCTGTAATATAAAGTGTGATTTACATGATTAACAAATTGATAAGCCACTATATTGAGTAACTCAGGATATTTATTGGGGGAAAGTAAGTTTATTTGAAGATCTGGTGTAAAAGAGAAATACTTGTGCTCTAGGGAGTAATAAAATTAAAGCAGAATATATAAGTTTCAAAGAACGCACTTTGGCTCAATGAAAGAACAATTCTTTCCCAATAACAAAATGAGGAAATGGGTTTTTACTAAGGAAGTAGCTAGGTAGGTGACCCTGTGCAAGCCCTGGGGACAGGCATTCTTCCACTGGAAGCAGCCTGGGATGATGTCCTTTTTGGATGTCATCTTAGCAATTATCTTTCTACAATAACCCTCAAATCCCCAAGCTGCTGATTTCTGCTATTGAGCTTTCAATTTTTAATCTAGTATATGTGCGCTGAAAAAAAAAAAAACAATATTTATAACGAGGACCTTTTCCTGCACTTACATACAGGAAATAATAATGTCACTTATTTTAGTATAGTACTTTCAGAGTTTAGGACTGAGCAGTTTTGAAATGGCAGAAAGTAATGGTTTTAGATGAAGCATAGTCCAATCTATTTTAATTCCTTTCTTTACTGCTTAAAAAAATGTTTTACAAAATGGACAAAACCAAATAAAATAATGCCAGTCACAGTGAGAAAGTTATAAAAATACCTTTGTTTTTCCATGAATGATTTCAGCATATTTTAAAATGAGGAAGATTTCAGATACAGACCTGGACCTAGTATCTGATTAATAAAAGTTGAACATCTAGATTTAAAAAGGGGAAAAACTTTGAATAGGATAAAATTCCATCGAGTCTGACAAAACCATTTGGTAAAGAAACATACAAGTAGAGTACAACTTGAATGTTACCACATGTTTCTATGTGAAGAAGGCTCTGGAAGAATGGCTGGCTGCAAAGAACATAGGGTGGAACCACTGGTCATCTGGTCTACCTCCTTTTCAGTTCTCTCTTCATTTCTATGTCATTCAAGTTCATAGTCCCTAATTGCCAAGAAAATTCAAATCGCTCATGATCTATAAAGAACCATATATGACACTAGCCTTTCTGCAAAACAGATGGAAACACTTTATACCCTCCCATGACAACCCGTGGAAGAGGTTCATATGATCACAAGCTTTTAAAGGTCACCATTCATTTTACATTAAAACAATTGGGAAGTTAAAGTGCAAACATAAACTATGTCCATTGATTATATAACCAGACAAAACAGATAGTCTTCTGTAGATATAGTCCTAATTAGAAGTATAGACTAATTTATTCAGTCATGGAAGTCTACACGTGTCCCTGGTGAGATACCCAAATGGTTCACTCACTCCAGTTCGACATCCACAATGAAGTTTTCTCTGTAGTTTAAAAAGAAATTTCGTGACATAATAAGCCATATCTATGAAATCTAGAATGGTCTCAGTTTTGTTTAACTTGCTCAGCCATATAGAAGCCTGTGTTCCTGTCACATCAAAGACAGAGAATGTTGGTACAAGATCCATGGCTGCAGATAGCTAGAATACGGGAATCTCAGTGACTAACTATGAGCTATTTCTCCCTGGGCATGTGCCATCAGCCATTTGTCTTTGCCAATAGGCTCAGAGGTTTTTAAGCCTCACAGACTTCCCTTCCTGTTACAGCATCTTGTTATTTCTGTGATTTTAATCTATTTTTTTACTATTTCATATATATATGATGTGTTTTTTATCATATTCACTTCCTATCCCCAATTAACTTCTATTATCCCCCTCCACTGATCCCTTTTCTCTTCTGAACTAGTTTTCCTGACTTCCATGTCTTTTTCTTTAACCTATTAAGTTTTATGGCATGAGGAGATGGCCATTGAACTCATGAACTCATAGCATCTGTGATTAGTTGAACAAGGCTGGGGCCTCCAAAGTTCTGTAATGGAAAGGAGAGATATGCGCTAGGCCCAACCCTCCACGAGAAGGTACTGGCAGTTAATGGTTGCTGGTGGAAAGGCTGACATTTTCTTCTGTGATGCAGCCACTGTTAAGTTCTCTATCAGTCATCCAGCACTTCCATACTTTTTATATTTTCTCATCTATGTGCTTGGCTCTTTCTCCTGGTAAGAAAAACACTGTTAATTAATGGAACTTTATGTCCTTGTGTTTCACGTCTCTAGCTCATTAAAACCTCTGCTAATTGAAAGACACCTCTGGTGTCTCCTTGCAGTCATGATTCCTTTCATAGCACTTACCACTTTACATTCTTTTTGGATGGCCCTTAAACTTTCTGGTATCTTTCCAGAAAAAGTCCTTTTCATTTCTTTAAACCCCACAGTCAGCTCTTTGGGTCATGAGTACATTTGACTCTGGCTGCTGCCCGACTAATGAATCTTTCCAGACCCTTGACTTTCTAATCTCTTAGGCCTCAACAGGATTTTCTGAGGCTCAGACTGAAGCAATGCAGGCCCACCCACTTGTCTTTGCTCTCTGTTCAGAGGAAGCGAGTCTGCTGTGTTTAATTATGCTGTCTCTTAGGATACTCCCAAGTTTCCACTTCACTCATGAATTTTAACTCTTCTTTCTAATGCACTAAGCTGATTCCACATCCAAAACTCATTTTCAAGAGAACTTCTACTAAGTGTAACAGCTTTATTCTCCTGCCATCCACCAAAGTATGTTTATGGAGCAGCTTATGGGCTCTTGGGTTTTGTTTTATTCTGTTTTTCTTAGACATAATCAGGATTTTCTGATTTTCTATCTCAAATCTACCTGCTGGTCTTAGTCTGACTAATTGCCACCATTCAATGATTGACATAATTAATCCCATGTGCTTAATTCTTACCCAGAATATCCTGCACCAGAAAGAGCGGAGCAGGAATGATGACCCGAGTCCAGGCATACCTCTGGCCTGCCACAAGGAAGGACAGGCATATGCAAAGGTTCCTGTCTGAGGGACTAATTCTGATTCCAGGACATTTCCGGTTGTGTGTCCTGGCCGTGCACACAATATTAGAGGGTGGTTCCGAGTCAGATGCTTGGAGGTTACATCCTAGCTCTATCCTACCCACATGGAAGAACAGAAGCAAATAATTAGCTTTTCAGATTCCCACTTCCTGTTAGAGTGAAAAGATGCCATGGACACAAAGGTCACAGTGCTATTACTTCTGTCAGTAGGATATCAGTAATTTTTTATTGCATCTTATATATTTATAAGAGGATCTTGATATTTTAGGCACATTTGAGGTAAGAGTAACTTCCCTGGGTTTCCCAATAGGGACCTCTATATTTCTGATTCTTTCTATGAAGTAAGCCACTTAAAAGAGAGGAATACAATTTAAGACCAACCAGTGGGGCAGGATCCTTGTTACTCAGGGAAAGTTTTGGTTTCTGCAAATTTAAAACTCAATAATTATTGTGGTCAGTGCCATTGGAAATGGGAAAAAGAGATACTGCCCTCTGATCCTATGAAGTTCAAGGCAACCCAGAAAACCAGACACACATTCATACAAACACACACACACACACACACACACACACACACACACACACACGGCCAGTGTGTAAGATGAAATATAACTAAGAACCTACAGAACACAGGCTGGAAAATGCCACAACTGCAGTTCCAGGCACTGAACACGGCCAGTGCTCATTAACTAAAATCACTAATAACTACCAGAAATTGTATGACTGGCACATAAGCCAATAATTTTCAGAATGTAAAAGTGGGTCATCCTTTCCACCAATCAGTAAGCTGCTTCAAGAAAGAGCTGGAGCAAGATGAGTGGAGTGAGGAGGGCCTTTCCCCCACCCCCAAACCTCAACAGTGGGAATAACTCATACACAACGGAGACCTTGTGATACTCTGGCATTCCTTGCCAAGAAGCAATCTTATCTGAAAGATCCCTTCTAAGCCCCCTCCATCATTCAGCTCTACAAATACACCGTCTCCCCTACATTCTTGTCTCCTCTCCTACTCATTGATGGTAAGAGACCAATAGTCCAGACCTCAGCATATCTGCTTGTACCAGAAGACCAACAGGAAGGTGAAGAAAACACAATGTCTTCTTCTCAGATAAGCACCTCGCCTTTGTTAACTTGTCTTCGGGTCTAAGAAGCTCTTTGGCTTGAAAAGGAAACCCTCTTTTAAAGTCTTCATATGAAAGAGAACGAGAAAACAGCACCATTCACCAACCTGGAGCAATATACTCAGCTATTATAGAACAAAGACAGAGAAAATCTGCATTGTGTTGAAATTTCATTATCCCACCGGATATTAAAATCCTGATATCAAGGTTGTCAACACTGTGATAACAAATACAGGCCTAAAAGCGATTGCTTCTTGGAACCCATCTTTAAAGATCATTTATAATTCAGTAATATCCCTACTACCCTGGCTGTTAATATTGATTAGCAGCCAACTGCATTAATCAAGCGCATACAACAAAAAGCTCAGAAAGAAGCACAAACACAAGGAAAAGCCCAGAGCAACCTCAGCAGAACAGCTTATGCCAAGGGGAAAATGCTTTATTTTTTGTCAACTTCTGTTTTCAATAACAATAACAATAATAGAAAGGTATCATTTCAATTGAGCGGAGACTTTTTTTTTTCTTGTACCTTTAGTGAGAACGCCAGGTGATAAGATTCAAGCTGTAAGGCAGTACATTCTCAAAGATTCCGACTTGTATTTTCCATGCTGCAGAAGGTGAAAGCCATCATTACTAACACCTGAGCGATGATAACTAATGCACCACACTTCCTTAGGCTTGAAGATGGGCCAAACACGGGCCAGTTGCTTGGGTGTTGCTGTGTGTGCATTTCTCCAAAGCAACGTGCAAGTAAATGAAGAAAAAGTCTGAAAGGGCTTGGTTCTGTTTGTGCAAAGGGGCTAAGCATGTCCCGCAGGATGTCCTCTACAACGGCTTCTACTGGCTACTAGACAATAGTCCAGCAAACCCCAGGATACAGATGTGGAGAAAATCTGAACAATTCTATTGGCCAGTGTTATGAATTTACAATAGCTCCAGCATGGCCCCAAAATTGCAAGTATTGACCAGGAATGAACCATTACATTTTTATTTCAATAATTTTTAATCATGTGCGTGTATGTGTGTATCTGTGTCTAGGTGTGTACATATGTATGAAGGTGCCTGTGGAGGGCTAAAGCATCAGACCCCAGTAACACCAGAACTACGGGCAGTTGTAAGCATCCCAACGTGGGTGCAGGAACCAAGCTTGAGCAGTAAGTGCACTTAACTACTGCCTCTCCAGCCCAAGGATGACGTCATTAAATCAACAGCAGTTGAGTCACCAGAATTCAAGGATGGCTAGTATCTGCGCATCACTTGTTCCTGTCACCAGGCTGTGTTCTGTGTTTTATCTAGAGATAATTCTTGTCATTTCCAGCTGCCCCCTTGTGTACCTGTCGGAGTGAGGGGAATGCTACTTTAAACAGGAAGAGATGTCTGCTTCCCACCCTAACAAGCGATGAATGATAGAATAAGAGAGCCTATTTGAGAGGAACTGATGGGATGCTGGAAGAAAGCTAAAGTACTTAGCATGTGGCATACAGTTGATTCAGCCTACTAGGACTAGGGGTCAGGAAGGGACTATTTTCCATTTCTCCTCTTACTTCTGAACTCTCAGGGGTTCTTCTGGTCTCTTCTGACCTCGGGGTGCCTGGAATTTTTTTGTAATTTTCAAATCCAGTAATTGGGTGGTTTCTGAAGACTCCACAGGAAAGGAAAGCTAATAGCGTTTTTGAAAAAGTTAAGAAGTGGATTTTTTTCCTTAGGATAAATGTCAGATTTACTTGCAATCTTCTCTTAAAAATCAACAGCAAAGGCGCTGGAGAAATGGCTCAACAGTCAAGAGCTCTGGCGACTTCATTCCCAGCATCCACACGACAGCTCACTGCTGTCAGTAACTCCAGTCCCAGGGGATCTGATACTGTCTGGCTTCCATGAGCACCAGGTACACATGTAGTGTACAGACATACATGCAGACAGAACACCTATACAATAAAATAAATAAATTAACGATTTTGAAAATCACTGACAAAGAGGGGGCAGAAAGATGGAAGAGCTAGAGAAGCACTGCGAAGCGCTGGCTTCCACATTTGCATGCACCAACCCAAAGCGACCGTGGTTGTCGCCTGCACAAGATCAAGCCACTCAAAACCAGAGTATGGATGGGTCCTTCTGAATTTAATGCCTTGGACACTGGTGACTGACACTCACTGGAGAAGGTCAACAAATTAGTAACTTGCTAGTGTCATCCTGATAGAAACAGAGAGAAAGCTAGGAGCCTTTCCATGTCTGCTTGTCTGTGAAAACACAGACCACATAGACGTTTCTCGGGGCTAAACTTATCTTGAAAGGGGCACTGTCCAGGGTTTGCCAAAGATTTAGGTGATTCTGACAGGAAGAAGTATGAAGTCCACACTTCGCAAAAGTAAGGAAAATGCACTAGTAAAAAATATATCAGGAAATTTCAAGCCAGAAATCCCAGAAGGGTCTAAAATACTAGTGATAAAAGAAACTGAGGAAGACAGGGAAAATCCTGGAGATATGAGAAGTGGGAAGTCCCTTAGTCAGGAATCTGATTGACTCCAGCAGCAGAAAAGCAAGAAGTCTAGCACATTACCTACTGTTCCCGGCCTTTCCCCGCTCCCAGCTGTAACCTGCAATTTTCAAAGAGTCGTACCAGAAATTCCATTTACAGAGAAAAGACATGTGTGAAACTCCTTATAGAATCCTAGTGGCTTCTGGTTTTATTTACTCAGATTATAATTCCATCCAAGGCATTCCCAGAGCCATCTGAAGCATATCTCTTTAGAAGAGATGGGGAACAGGTGGCATGGAAGGTTTCTTAGCAACCTTTTGAGATATAGCTCTGGAGTTATCAAGAGGGTATGCCTGGCAAATGTTAAGACCGTTAATTGCTTACTCCCTGTTAAAGACCCTACATCCACATTTAGGTGTCTCCTTCCTTCATGATCCCTTGGGACGCACACACTTGGTTGTGTCGTGAGCACCTCTCTTCCTCTTAACCTTCATACTATTAGCCTATTTTAAAGTACCTTCAATAAAATTTCCAGCTCTGCTTCACTCTAGCAGCTAGTTTTGAAATTCTTTTAAGCCTCAAAGCCACAAATCCTGGTTTGGCCTGAATTGAGGTTCCAAAAATGCAGGGGAATGTCTCAGCCTGCTGAGTCACAGCATGGGGCTACAGATGGTCCCCTCACCAACAGCAATACTGTTATAATTTCTAGACACATTGATCGTTACACCTATGCTATACTTTACAATATGTTTTATAATGTCCGGATTTTTATTTCATATTTATTAAAATACTTTCCAAATTTCTTACACCTATAATAAAAGGAAAATAAACCATGGTAATTGATAAATTTATATAATAGTTTATACTGTTCAAATTTGCAGAAGAGGGTTTTTTAATTTTTGTGGTGGGAATGGAACCCAAGATCTTGACTTATTTTTATTTTTTATTTATGTGTATACATAATGCCTGTATGAGAGTTTGTGCACAGGAGTGAAATATACTCAGAGATCAGAAGAGGGCATGAAACCCCTGAGCTGAAGTTACAAGCAGCTGTAAACCTCCTGTGGCTACCGGGAACCAAACCCAGGTTCTCTGGAAGAGCAGCAAACACTCTTAACTACTGGGTCATTACTCCCATCCAACAGAAGATATTTTTTTAAAAAAAATTTAAGTGTTCAGTCTCACAAACAATAAGGAAAATGCAAAATAAACCAACAGTGAAATATTGTTTCATGCCCATCTAATTGTCAAATAGAAGGAACAGCCTGGTCAGATGGCGCATCCTCAGAAGAATTATTAATGCGCACACTTGGAATCAGCAATTTTCCTTCTACATGGAGTTCTAAACAAATGACTTTATATTTTCACAAGCATATCTGTTGCTTAATTATAAGAATATTCGTTGCACCACTGGTAAAAATATTCGAAAAGAGGAAAGCACTGGAGAAAATACATATTTTATATATTCAAAAATAACCAATTATATTAATTGTGTCCCAGTAAACTTTATAAATATACCGAAAGAAGCAAAGTAAATAGTAAATTTGGGGCAGTTGGTGAAAATATGAAAAGATGAAAATAACATTTGTTTTATTATCAATGTATTCACATCTATTGACAGCATTAAGGGATGAAAAGTGGGCCTAAGAAATGGCTCAGTGGTTAAAGGTCTTGCCACCCAGGAGTGAAGACCTCAGTTCAAATCCTAAGAACTCACATAAAAGTCAGCTGCATAGCCCGAGTGTCTGCAATCCCAGCATGTCTATGTCAGAATGTGGGAGGGGTGGACAGAGACAGAAAAATCTCCTGAAGCTCAAGGGTTAGATAGCTTGTCTTATGCAGCAGGAAAACAAGAGAGGCCTTGTCTCTGGTAAGGTGGAAGGAAAGCAGAGACCTCAGTAACCTCTGTCCTCTGAACTCTATATGCACACTGTGGTGTATCAAATCACATTTACACGCATGAATGCACTAACACAACATACACACAATGCACACACATACACATAACACACACACACACACACACACACACACACACACACAAATACCCTCACAACACACACGTATAACACACATGAAGGCCCTCACAACACACACACACACACACACACACACACACACACACACACACACGGGCACAAAATCTTTTTTACAGATTCAAGGTACAAATTAACACAAAATTGGGATAGAGAGATGACAAAGGAGTGGCCTCCAGGGTGTGAAAAGAAAGAAAAAGAAAGTAAGCTTGGGCTTAAGTTGTGTTCCTAAGTAGATTTTTTTTTTCTCTTCAGGAAATATGGCTGTTTGATAAAGTTGGTTCAGGGCTGTTTCAATGGTCATTTTATCATTCTTTCCTTTTTATATAAAGGATTAATTAGCAGGTCTGTGTCTGAATACAGGGTTTGCTGGTTGCTGGAAGAGGATAAACCCACAGGGACAAATGAAGCTAGAGAATATCTGTGTGGTTTCAAAGCTGTGTAAGAGATGGAGAACTGATAGAGTGTGGGAGTTAGTAGATCAAAGTCAAAGTTCCTGAACCTTGGCCTGGGTGAGATGAAGAGAGAGACTAAAAGTTTCCGTTTGCCTCATTGGCATCCCTTATCCCAAGACACCACACTCAGATAGCAATAGGGAAATGAGGGTATGACAGCTCCATTCCGTTCCCCACTGCTTGTAGCTTCTTTAGCATGGGTAGAATTCTAGGCCAGAGCAGAACTAGAGGTTTGTTATCTGAAATTTCCCCCACTGCCAGAGACCCGGCTCCTAATTCTCTCACCCTCTCCCTGCTCCTGTACTAGGATTTCTGTGGCGTTCTGGAGAAATAAAACAATATGTATGCTTGATCTGACATCCTGAAACTGTAGAAATAAATACTGCTATTCAAGATTCAATTTTTATAATGACAGCCACCCGAGCAAACTTAAACAGAGGTAGTAAAATATCCCTTTTAAGTCCCCCAGGTAAGCAGGGCATGCTTTTACACGGTAGTGTGCAGATCCTACAGGATATGGCCCAATGAGCCGAACTACATGGGAACGTGAGTGAGAAATTTCCTCTGAAGATGTGTGCAAAGATTTTCCCTTGAATAGCCCCTGCCCTGAGTCCATTACCACCAGTATTCTGGATCTTGGATTCTTAGATCTCTCTCCTGCTGAGAAGCAAAGAGGTCCTGTTAAAGTGCCTCAGTTAATTAACTTGTCAACTAAATATCTCTCACTCCGTGAATCACAGCAAACCAAAAATGAATGAGATTGGTGAGTATTTTGTAATTAATTTTTGTAATTCCAATGGAATATTTTAGCAGCAAAACCAAAACCAAGAGTTTCCGACTATAAAAATCACTAGAGAAATAATTCAAATATCCCTCATCTGGGGTGGTATACACCTGTGATTCCAGCAGTCAGTAGGCAGAGGCAGGAGGATCATGAGTTTGAGGTCAGGTTGAGCTACACATCAAGAACCTGTCTCAAAAAAAATATATCAATCAAAATAAGCCTGAATCAGAAGGACAAATAGTGCATGCTTTCTCTAATATACATAACCTTGAGTTTTTTTTAAAAAAAAAATGAAGGTTTTGTGAATTATTTTCATTGACTGGTGGAGATTCTTCCTCAGATTGCACTAAGAGTTAAATGGGACAACATTTTGGTTTTTAGGAGGCTTGGTGTCCAAACATGAAATAGACAGTCTTCAGTGATGTCCTCTCCACACATCTCTCTCATATGCACAAATAAGCAGCTAATTCCCATGGAAAAAGCTCCTGAGTGCATGAGTGTGGGGGTGTGCTCAGTACAGAGGCAAGGAGTGCCAAGCCCTTGTTACAACTGCTCAATCATCTGGGGAAAAAATAATAACACGCCATTTACATCTCAGTTTAAATAATGCAGGCCCTCTCATCCCAAGACGACAAATGGTTTATGAACATTGTCTCCAATAAACACTACACAGTTACTCCCTGTTTGAATATAAAAATACATGCTGCACATGGGTCAATAGCCTGTCTGCCATCAGTAAAGAATGAGCAAAGATAATTTCCACACCACAGAGTGGATCTCTGATTATCACTGAATAACCGCCATGTGCTGGTTCTGTGTGCTTGCTGCCTAGATGCCCTTGCAAATTGCAAAGCATTGTATTACCAGCGTCAGATTTGATTTCATATTATGTATGCTCAGTCTTATTTTCTGCTCATTCCTCCCTCAGATACCTTCATTATTTAACCCTGAAGAGCCTCTAAAATATTTCAGCATATGATCATCCATCTCTGCAGATAGTGTAAGCCTTATATAGAAGAGGATGTTTTGAAGGACTAATTCTCAACCTTTCAACATTTTCCAAGCCATCATCTTGCACCCTAATGCCACTTGCAGGAAGACAGGAGATGCATGTTGTTACCAGGATTGTTCAGGTTCCAATAGCTTGATACCAGGGCATCCTCTGGCACCCATCACAGTGGGGACGGGGCTTGAACTGCTATTCTTTACTGTTCCCCAGCCTCACTATCCTACATCCTTCCACAGCATCCTCCTATTCAGGACAAAGACAAAGACCTGGCAACCCATTATTTTGGAAGCTGAAATCTTCACTGAATGTTGCCTCAGAGTAGGAACTGGAAAGGAGCTAGATCTCAAATCCATTTGTATTAGTCAAGGATCTCCAAAGAAGATAGCAACAGCAAGAGAGAAAAGGGGGTTATTTATTTTAAAGGATTGCCTTACACAATTACGGAAGTAAAAAATTTCCAAGATCTGTAGTCAGCAAACAAGCTGTACTTGGTGGTATAAGGGGCAGCCTGAAACCAGAGTTGATATTTCAATTCCAATGGAAGACTAGAACACTATCCCAGCTCATACAGCAAGACAAAAAGAGATAGTCTTACTCTCAAGATTATCCTTTTGGATGGACAATAAATTGTACATGTTGGTAGCAACCAATAGCTGTCTAATTGGACTTAAGACCCATTGAACAGAAGGAAAACCATGCCTGGGACTGGAAACCTAGCCAACTTCCTGGGCTAGTGGGGTCATGGACATTAAAAAAGAATGCCACTTGGCTAGACCAGCATAATTCCTACTACATTCTAAATCTCATTCTTAGACCCACAGAAGGGTGTAACTACTACCCTTCATCAAAAAAGCCTGTCTTTACAGGTAGCAAAAAGCATCACAGGAAACCCAAACTGGGCACAATACAGAGATCAACAGATTGTGAGGAAACTCACAGCTCCTGCATCTACGGCTCAGGGAACACCGGAAAACACAGAAAGACTGTAAATGAACCAGAATACCAGGAAGACTTCTTTGAAACAGTCTCTCCTAGAAATGGCTGCATAAACAAGACTGGAACATTGGCAATATCAACAGATGTGATGTTGCCTGTAGATGGTTTTCACCCATAGAGTCCTGTTAATCTGATAGTAAATGCCCAGCACAGGTAGAAAAATATTTGATTTAATATCTGTGAGCTGTTTGGCTAAACAAATTGACACTTATTAATGTGGACTCAGGAGAGTTACTCATGGTCCTACCCTAGACGGAAAACTACAGACAACTAATGACTGCTATGGGGACATTAATTAACCTCTCCCCGGAATGTGCACCATTATTGGTTGTCTGATGCAGAGTTGTCATCCTTGAAACTGTATACACAGAGACGATTAAACCAGGCTCAACAGATTGTATTTATATATTTGTGCATACAAACACATACATGCTCATATATATGCAAGTTACAATAATAAGGAAAAGGTGTATATCAACTTGAGAGTGTGGGACGTTGAGAGGTATGAGGAAGAGTACTGGGAGGGATTGGGAGGAGGTAAGGGAGGAAGTGATATAATTGTTTGAATTAAAAATATACTTTAAAAAATATCAGCCTTTTAATTCAGGCCATATTCTGATTGTATGAGACCCATGTATTTAGGGAGAGAAACCAGCTTTGCCTGTAGATTCCTGTTACTCTAATGTAAAATGCCCAGCACAGATAGAAAAATATTTGATTCAATATCTGCAAGCTCTTTGACTAAACAAGTTGACACATAATTAACCACGCTTTGATCCAGAGTCTAGACTGTAAATTAAAATCACTTGGGAGGTATTTTTTTGGTCAAATTTGTACCCCAAGACAATTAAATTAAAATGTAATTAAACCAGACAAAACTATTTTTAAAGTGCACATAAGCAATTACAATGTAAGTTCAAGGTTAAGAGCCCTGCCCCAAAAATAAGCTGGAGTGGAATGGCCGTGTTCTCTATGTAGTCTATCATTGGCCCCTGAGCATGGTGGGAAAGGCGTGCAAACACAAACCCTGTGTGGCACTTTTGCTTTTGCTGTAAACTGTAGATGACAGGAGAGGTATCCAGCTTCAGAAGCCGGAGGAGCTGAGAAGAAAAGTCCCGATGGAGAAGGGCATGTTGCCGGTAACAGTAGCGGCTGCAGTAGAAGCAAGGCCACATCACTGACCTTCCCTTTCCTCGGATGACTGACTCTCTTTGGAGAGGGACTTCATCTGCTGTCCCAGCCCTCTTAACAACTGGGAAGGGTCAACAGTATCCTCAAGTAAAGCTGTTTTCCTTTTTTAGCCAAATGCCCTGACCAATCCAATAAGAATCCCATGTTAAGATTGATATCCCTCCCATGTGTACCTAGTGTCTTCTTGTCCATGTTTTTAATGTATCAGTCATCAGCTGCATTACATTAACAAGATACATATGTAAATTAATCTTTTACCATTTAGCTGTGAAATTAACATTTTTTTCAGAGTTCATGGTGCCCTGACTTGTAACTTGAACTGAGTTGTGAGAGAGCACAAATAGCCACATACAGAATTCATCTCTACATCTTTTGGCCACCAGTCCCAGAGTTTATTGCTTCAAAGCAAATGAACTTTCATGTAATTCCAGTTCTTCAGCCTCAGATTTTTCCAAGTGAAGTTATAGACAATGAGGAATAGAAAGATATCCCCATGTGCCCTTTTCAAATTCCAAACTTACAAAACATAAAATACGTATGTCTCTAAGTTTTCAAGGATTTTTCATATGCTAGTAGTAACAGGAACATGAAGCCAGATAATCATTTTCTTCATTGATTTTCATTTGTAAGATTCTGCTATTATTTGCCAAGTTACTGTTAAGGTATTTTGAGTAGGGAGACAACTCTAAGCAATATGGTTTATAGCATATTTCTAAAGAGGCTGTGTTCACAAATTCCATCAATGAGAATATATTGAGTTCAGTAGCTTGATAACATAGCAAAATATGCATAGAAACCAAAATGGATATCAATTAAAACTTTGGGGCTGGCAAGATTTCTCAGTGGACAAAGGCACTTGCTACCATACCTGACAACCTGTGTACTATCCAAGGACTTACATGGCAAAAAAGGGAAACCTAAGCTGGCAAGCTGTCCTCTGACCTCCACACATGGATTGTGGTGCACACACACACACACACACACACACACACACACACACACACACACTACAAATAAGTAAAATATAGTAAGAATTCAAATCCATGTTATCTTAGCAATCTCTGAAATGAATTCATTAGTGAATCTAATACCTGTTATATCAAAAGAACATTTTTATTACTACCAATATTTTAATGACTACCATGAAATTGAAAATGGAGAAAGCAAGTAATAAAATGAATCAACACCCTAGATTTCTGTGAGGTATAACATTTTGTAGAAATATACTTTTATTACACTGAAATACTTTCTCTTTTATATTTTATTCCAACTTCAAAATAATACCACCACATCTCCCTTACAGGCTTGGCTTAGTAGGAAATGTATCGATGTCACTTGGGTTTTCTTGCTGACTTACTCAGTACATGAAGCCATGATTCTCTAGCTCTATTCAAGGTAACTTGATTGAATACCTACTAGGAATAGGGCAGCAGTCTGGCTCCATTTCCTAGGCTCTTCATTTCTCTACACAGTCAATTGTTTTTACATAAATGAGAAATGAAAAGCAAGTCTCATGATACAAATGGATTGGTACAGCCACTGGGCCACTCCTAATGCACAGTCACCTCTCTGGAAACAATCCAATGCAGACAAACAATGCAGCTCTTTAGAAAAGACTGCACATTCATCCAAACCACCCTTTGGGTTCATGGTTTTTCAAGGTCTCCTCATTGTTCCCTTAAACTGATGGACCTGACTGGCTATTTGGGTACTGGACAAAGCCATCCACTCCATCCCCGTCATGCCATAGATGCCATATTTCTGTGTTCATTTACAGTCTTCCCAAACTAACACAAAAGAGCATCACAGTTATTGAAACTGTCTATCCTCAGAAGCACAGCAAGTGGTAAATTTAGTCATCAAGTCTACTAGACTGAGAAATGCCCGGATTAGTAAAGCACACTCTGGGTGTATGCATGAGGGTGTTTCCAGAGGACATTTGAACATGAGGACTATGTATGACCTGAAAAATGATTTATCCCATGGTTGAATTCCAAAGTTCAGTAGACTACTGGGAAGTAGGGGGACTGTAGAATGAGGACTCTACTTGGAGAAAGTGAATCCCTGAGGATATTCTTCGCAGAGTGTACCTTGGCCCTGGCTTCTTCTTTTACTGATCCTGGCTGCCACAAGGTGAGGCTCTGCCCCACTATTCCTTCTCTGCCCTGATGCTTTGCTTTATCTCAGGCCCAGTGCAATGTGACAGGGGGATCATGGATGACGCCTTTGAAACCATGAGCCAAAATGAATCCTTCCCCCTGTAAAGGTTTCTCCCAAATATTTGTCAGCAAGAAAAAGTCTAACACACACAAAATGTGAATGAATTTCCGATGTCATCTTTCTCCTAACCAGAAAACACAATAATGTGATGGAAAGATAAACAAATGAAGGAGTTAAGAATGACTCTATTCCTTCATTGAAATATTGTTTTTGTTCTAAACTGATGATTCTGAGACATTTAACTGTGCCATTTTGGTTAAATAAAAGTACTCTTGCTTATAAACAAACACTAAGTTAAATTTTAAATTTACTTTTATTATTAAAACCTATTATAAGAGTTCACTATGCATATGTATATGTGCTCATGTATGTACATGTACACACGTACGTGTGAGTGGGCATGCATATATATGAAGGTCAGAGGAAGGTTGGGTGTCATTGGAATACTGTCCATCTCCTTTTGAGATAGGGTCTCCCATTGTCCTGGAGATCACTAATTAAGCTATAAATTTATTAGCTGACCAGCGTGCTCCAGATATCTTCCTGTCTTGGCCTCCCCAGTACGAAAACTACAAGCATATGCCACTATGCCATTCTTTACATGGGTGCTGGAAATCAAACTCAGGTCTTCCGGCCTTAAAAGCAAGCACTATACAGACTGAGTTTTCTCTCTAGCCCCAAATGATAAGGTTTTAACTTCTGATCAAAACATAGAAATGTCTAGGCTAGTTGAACGTTAGACTTTTCAGCACTCAAAGACATTGTTTGTATTTATAAAATTATATTTAACACATCTTGCAAGTAGGAAGCTACATTGAAGAGGTAATGAAATGGAGGAATTGGTTTCCATTTTATTAAGTTTATTCTTTGACAAATGTGTACATATGTAAAATTCACTCTGATTACTCTCTCCCCACACCCTCCTTTATCTCCCTTCCATCCCTGGCAACAACAACACCTTACTAGTCCCTTTCCCAGATTCATAACTTTGGAGTTAGTTCTGTGACAAATTTAGCTTAACCCAGGCTATCTTTTGGATTGTAATTCCCCACTGGATCCTGATGGGGTCACCAGTGGGTACACAACTGAACATAAGGACTCCCCCTCTTCCTGCATCTATGGGGAGCAAATGCTTAAGCAGTGAGGCATCCCTGCCTGATGGCAAGCTGGTGCAGGCATCCACTGCTGCTGTGCGTTCAAGAATAAAATGACTGTGCCTTAGCCAACAGGAAGTATTTCACAATATGTCTCCTTATCTTCCAGTTCTCCCATTCTTTCCACCCCCTCTTCCATAATGTCCCCTGAGCCTTGAGAGCTCCCTGGTTAGTTTTATTGTTAACCTGACGTACCTGGGAAGAAGGAACCTCGGTTGAAAAAAGTGTGTTGTTCATATTGGCCTGTGCATATGTCTGTGGGACATTTCTTGATTGCTCATTGATGCAGAGGGGCTTTGCCAACTATGGGCAGAGCCATCCCCGAGCAGGTAGGCCTGGGCTGTATAAGAAAGACAGCTGAATGTGAGCCCAGGAGCAAGCCATTAAGCAGTGTCTCTCTATGATTCCTGCCTCTGCTCCTGAGTCCCTACCCTGACTTCCCTCAAGATGGACCTTGATAAGGATGTTTAAGACAAATAAATTCTTTTCTATCCAAGCTGTCTTTTACTTACTACAGCAACAGAAAGCAAACTGGGGTACAGAGAATGGTAAAAGCGTCTAATTGAGGGCTCATATCTCGCTTGTTCTCAATACCAGCACAGCCGTGAATTTCTCCATTAACCACCATTCACTGGAAAAGGGGGCTTATCTGATGAAGGCTGAGAAGAGCAGTTGTCTATGGGTACACACATAAATATTTAGACGGTGGTTTGGTGCTATGTTAATTCAGTTAAACAACACTATTCAGTTCCCCTGTGAAGCCTATGGCCACGCCGCCGTGAGTTTTTGACCAGGTTTCTAGTGCCAGACATGGATTCCCTCCTGTGAAGCAGGTGGACCTCAACTCTGATCAGAGAGTGGTTGGACACCCTCACCCCAGTAGTTCCACTATTGCACAAATGGGCACCTCTCGCCTGGCAGGTTTGTCTTACAGTTCACAGGGTTTGCAGCCAAGTAAGACTATTGATTCCCATTCTCTCGTAGAAGACTGCACAGCACCTTCTGGGACTATGGAAGCTTCCAGAGGTCATTTTTCCTCTGTTCAGTACTGTAACAAATGGCTGCTACCACTTCTAGTTGCTGTGATTCACTGGGTTTGTGTTTCTCAGTTTTCATAATTTGATTTGAGAGATAAATATAGAAAATAGTATTTATCAAATTAATAATATCTGTCAAGCAGCTACTATTACTCTGAGATGAAAAAAAATTGTTTCAAATTTTCAAAGTATTTCTGTGGAATGAAGATAACTCTCATGGTGCCATGCAAGTTACAGAACAAGAAGTGAACCTGGGCCTCGGCCAAGGCCACAGAGTTCATTTTTCTACTCTCAGATACAAAATGACATTGACAAAATATTGAAAGAGGCATTAACCTCAATATGGTGTCCATGATTAAGCTGTCTCAACAGGTTATTTTGTGGGGCCTATATTCTACATTATTGACATGATTGATTGATCATTTTATTTGGTTGGTATGACTTACAGATTCCCATTAAAATGATCATTACTGGGAGTAGATATAGCTCAGCAGCAGAGTAGAAGCCCTAGGTTCAACCCTAGCACTACCAAGAAAATTTCAATGAAATGCTAATTGCTAAAGAGGAACACAGAAAGCAGCTAATTATGACTACTTTTATTTCATCTCTATGCATGCCTTATCTTTTCAGGTGTACTTTTCAATAAATGTGCATGTAAAAATGTTGGGAGTGTTCTCATAAAGATATTTATTTACTGAGTAGTAAGGATACCAGGATGTTCCTGAGCTATAAGAGCACATGGCCTAGGACATGCTGACAGAAACAAACAACCTCTCTGCAACTGCTCTCAAAGAAATCACTATAACTGCAGAGAAGAGGCATAGGAGAAGGTTAAAGGAGCTTCCCACTAACTGACCACAGTGGTCACAGGAGAAAACTGATGGGTGTGGCCAGATGTCTCATGAAGAGAAAAAAAACGTGAAAGAATAAAATGGATGCTTCAAGGTTCCAGTTTTAAAAAGCAAATGTACTCTCTGAAATTTGGTATTTTGAGACAGGCATATGTTATCAGATAGGCATATGCAGGAAGCCATAGAAGGCACCCAACAGTGTGTTACCATTCCCAGACCTGAAGGGATGAAGGAAAGAGTGGTCATGGATCATGCAGGTAGAGAAAGCTGTGAACAGGCCTTAAATGCAGCCACTATTAGGGTTAGGGTTACTTTCCGTTGGTCACATCCAACCAGAAGCCAGAGGTCAAAGGAACCTCTTTGAACAATCTAGCTTCCTAGCATAGGAAAAATGTATAATGAATCTGAATAGGCAGATGGAAAGTAGTCGGACAAAAAACTAGGGAGCCTCCTTTAGAAATTCCCCACAGACATAGTGAGGAGTAGCAAAGCTGGAGCCTGAGCCATGTGAAGCCATTTGTCAAATGAAAAAACCAAGAGCAAGGCTACAGAGCTTTTGATTGTTTGTTGAAGTAGATATCCTTATCTGCAGAGCTCAGAGAAAGCCTTCATTTTATTTTTTTGAGAAACAATATAGAGGAAATGATAACCCACTTCTGCTTGGAGAAAGAACAATGATGTATTTTAAGCCCTTTACAGAATAGAAAAGAGAACAATTCATCAGAAAGCCAATGTTCTCACCATCTACATTCACACATGAAGAAAGGCTTCCAACCAAATTACCAGAGCTGAAAGGAATTTGTGCAATCATGCATTTTTAAAGATAAAAATACACTTTCCCCAGAAACTAAAAATAACAATTGGGGAAAAACTTAAAGCAAACAATCAGACTACAGAGATTGCACCATTTTCAATCAACCTTTAAACAATGTCAACTTTTAAAGGTTTTATTGTTACATAGAATTTAACTGGAATCAGTCGGCACCACTATTTCCCTCCCTCTCTTAGCTTGCTCTGCTGGACCATTTTCCTCATACTCTTCCTTAACCTAACGTCACATCATCTACTAGCAAGCCTTGCCAGTAGAGATACCAGAACCTCTCTATGAAATATGATCTTCTCATGTAAAATTATATATACACCATATAGATAGATTAGATAATAGATTATTGATAGATAGATAAATGAGATAAAGATAGATAGATGGATAGATAGATAGATAGATCTAGATATATAAGATGTTATTATCAAAATAGATAAATAGATGATAGATAGATAGATAGATAGATAGATAGATAGATAGATAGATAGATAGATATAGATAGATTGATAGATAGATAGATAGATGGATAATAGGTAGATAGGTAGATAGATGGATGGATAGATAGATAGATAGATAGATAGATAGATAGATAGATAGATAGATAAATAGACAGACTACATGTTATTCTCATCTAAAAACTAGGAGAGGCCACTGTAACATTCTGTTGCACCATCACTAAAACTGCCTGATTACTGGTGAAATAGGCACTTAGAAACTACTAGAATATGCCTCACTTGGGCCCATAGGATAACAAAGACATTTCTGCATTCATTCTGCCTTATTTGTCTGTCTCCTTTCCTTTGGCCAAAGGTGCAGCCGTAAGTCATTATCTTTAAGCTTTCCTCTTGAAGCCCCTTGGATTTCAGGAATAGCAGAGAGTGACAAGACAGACACTTCCCACCCCAGACGAGGGTCCTTATCCAAAATGGTGGAAGCAAAACTCGGAGAAGTGATCATGTTGGTGGAACCATGCTTGTCATCTCAAGTGATGACAGATGTAAGGACTACTGTAGACCACTTTGCAGAAACAGAACTAGACAAAGAATACCGAGGACCACACCTTGACCAGGTCTGCTTAGTCACTGATGTTTCACACCACTTGCTTGACACAGTTCTCCCATTTCAGCCTAGAAGTCATGGCAGGACCCCAGAGACAGACTTGAGGTCACTGACCTTCTTCATTTATTCCTCTTCCCAGTGTAGCTACAACGAATAAATCTTTGCCTGCTTTCTACCATTATTCATCTCTTTAGTTTGCACACTGGGGACGTATACACATATTTCAGCAAAATACTGTCAAGGGAAGTAACACGGATAGTGGAAACAACGCCATACTATCGGATTACCAGTCTCAGTCACTTGTAACCTGTGTGACACCAGTTCCCTTCCACTGGCCCTTATTTATCACCTTCTCAAAACTTCTTTCATTTTACATGGTCTACCCAGCTGCCCATACTGTTCCTCATTGGAGTGTGCTGACACTTTTGTCAATATCGATCAACTCTAAAATATAGAACTCTAGATTTTCTTCTATTCTGTTATTTATGGTAAGTCATTGTAACATCATTATCATTACCTGCAAATTTATTATTTGACAAGGCTATTTTGACTGGTTTAGATTCTCTGTGATTTCATTCAAATTTTATGAACAGCTTGTTGGTTTCTGTGTCTAGAATGTCGTATGTTGATTGGACTTAGATCATATTACATCTAAGATTAATTTCCACAGAATTGATGCCTTAACAGAATTGAGAAGTCCCAGTCCTTGAGCAAAAGTATTTTATTGTTTGCAATAACAAAATGTTGGCTGCTTTTGTTAAATTTATTCCTAAGAATTTTAAGTTTTTAGGCCACCGAAAATGACTCCCCCACTACCTATCTTTAGGTACATCTAACCTCCCCTCTTGGAGAAATAAATTATTAGATGGAAAACTCTCTGCCTAATTTATCCATACTGTTTCAGAATCTAGGATATAGTGGGTATATAATAAATGGTAAGTTAAAGCAAACTTTTATCTCCTTGTGTACAGTGAACATATCTGTCCTACATCTGATCATGATTCTCTACCCCTGGGTTCTATCAAGTCAGCATTTTTCACCTCACCTTAAGCCTTTACTCTCAACATAGAGCATCCTAATCTCAGCAGCAAAGATATAAATGCTCTTCCAGGGCTCTACATATCCCTTCCCTTCAAAGTAGATTCTCAATATCCATTTGACTGAGCCTATACCAAAGACATTTAACTACATTTCTAGTTTTATGGCAACAACACACTTGTTGGACTGTATTTTTCATAAATTTTAACATAACCCCATGTTTATTTGTGGTGCCTATACACTGATAGATCCATATTTTATTATGATCAGAAACAACTAACCTTTGATTTTTTTCTTTTTTTAATTTAAAAAATTATTCATTTTACATACTAACCCCAATTCCTCCTCCCACTCCTCTCCTGCCCCCACCAACCTCTTCCCATCCCGTCTCCCCATCTATTCCTCAGAAGGGGTAAGGCCTCTGGCATACCAAGTTGAGGCAGAGCCTAATCCCTCCTCCCTGCATCAAGGCCGAGCAAGGCATCCCACCATAGGGAATGGGCTCCAAAAAGCCAGTTCATGCACATGGGATAAATCCTAGTCCCACTGCCAGGGGCCCAAAAAACAGATCAAGCCACACAACTGTCACCCACATTCAGAGGGTCTAGTTCAGTCCCATGCAGGTTCCCCCAGCTGTCAGTCCGAAGTCCATTATCTCCCACTAAGTCCAGTCAGCTGTCTCTGTTGTTTCCCCATAGTGATCTTGACCCCCTTTGCTCATAGATCCCTCCTCTCTCTCTTCAACTGATCTCCAGGAGCTCAGCCTAATGCTTGTCTGTGGATCACTGTATCTGCTTCTATCAGTTACTGGATATAAGTTCTATGATGACAATTAGAATAGTCATTAATCTGATTACAGGGAAGACCAGTTCAGGCACCCTCTCCACTGTTGCTAGAAGTCTTAGCTGAGGTCATCTTTGTGGATTCCTGGAAATTTTCCTAGCACTAGGTTTCTCCCTTCCTTATAATGGCTTCCTCTACCAAGACATCTCTCTCATAGCTCTCCCTCTCCGTCCCACTTGGCCATCTGGATCCCTCATGCTCCCTTCCCCCACCACTACTACTTCTCCCCCACCCACCACTCCCAGTTTACCCAGGAAATCTTAACTGTTTGTCCTTCCTGGGGCTGTAGATGAATGTTTTTCAGTCCTGCCCAGCCCCTCAGTCCCATGGCCACTTATAAAATAATCACTCAGAGGCTTATATTAATTACAAACTGTATGGCCTATGGCTTCAGCTTCTTGTTAGCTAGCTCTTTCATCTTAAATAACCCATTTCTACAAATGTTGCCATGTTACTGGTCTGCTGGCATCTTGTTGCTCCATTGCTCCGTGAGCAGCAGCTGGCGTCTCTCCTAACTCTGCCCATCTCTCTGTATCTCTGCTTGGATTTCTGCCTGGCTGTGAGCTTTCTTGCCATAGGCCAAAACAGCTTTATTTATAGCCAATGAGAGCCACACATATTCACAGCATACAGAAAGATATCCCATAGCATGGGGAACCATCACTCTTACAATAGCCACAAATAATATAAAATATCTTGGGTAACTCTAACCAAACAAGTGAAAGACCTTTGATTATTTTTAGCCTTAAGGCACTAGACAATCAAACTGATTGGAGTTAATAGTGTTTCAAAGTTCTGTGAAGACCTGAAACTCAGGAAGGGAGCAAGATGATTGTAAAATGAACCATGCAACAGGAAGTACTTAATGCATGTCATATGTCTGCTAAGCATGAGGTGGTCAAATTGGATTATAGGGAGTAGAAATGGATTTTCAAATCTCAGCATACTATCTTCCAAGATGGATAGGTGTTAAGATTATTATGTCTTCTTTTAAAGTGATTACTTTGAAAACACAGCTGAAGAAAACTCAAAATAATTCTCTTATGAGATGAATTCTTAGCCAGGATACTTGATTTGATATTGAGGGTCATTCTCAGTTTCTATGTTGTCCCCCTGTGTTGGTTTGAAAGAAAATGGCCCCCAAAGGGAATGGCACTATTAGGAGGTGTGGCCTTGTTGGAGTAGGTGTGGTCTTGTTGGAAGAAATGTGTCACTGTGGAGGCGGGCTTTGAGGTCTCATTTATGCTCAAGCCACTCCCAGTGAGACAGTTTACTTCTTGTTGCCTGCAAAATGTAGAACTCTCAGCTACCTCTCCAGCATCATGTCTGCCTGCTCACTGCTTTGTCCCATCATGATGATAATGGACTGAACCTCTGAAACTGTAAGCTGCCACCTCAATTAAATGTTTTCCTTAATAAGAGTTGCCATGACCATGGTGTCTCTTCACAGCAATAGAAACCCTAACTAAGACAACACCCAAGATGGTCACAGTTTGGTATGATAACTACATTTTCCAAACAATGTGTTAATTTGAATGCATCTGTGATAAACTCAGAATCACTAATAATGCATTGGTGTCACATTAAGAAACAGGAATTACAGGGTGCTTCCCCCTGGAGTACTTTAACCAAGAGAGAGGCAAGATTTGAGTTCTCTACTTTGCCTCCCCTCACCCCCATCTTCTGTCATCCCATGTCAGTTATATGAGTCTGAATCTGTGCCTGCCTGAATGCTGTCTAGTAAATCTGTCCCTGTGTCCATGTCTGTGTCTGTGTCCATCTGGCCATGCATATGTGTGTGTGCCTAACAAAGAAATTTCTCTCTGTATTTATTAAACAGCACAGTAAGCATCACATGGAGAAGGAATGAGGATACTTCACAGAAAACTTTAACAGAGTTTTATAAGGAATTAAGTCACTGACTCAAGCTGACCCAGATAACAAAAAGTACTGTAAACATCATCACAAATAGACTTATCAGACTATACCATGTTATATCCAACTTTATGGTGTATATTTGTTTTATAATGTTGTTTTCAACTTATTTACTGTTCCAAAATTTATTACCATAACATACTGTCACACATAGCAGTACTCTGGGTCAGAGGCATGGAAGAGTGTATAACTTAAGATTATAGCTATGCTTTAGCTTAGGTTGTAAAAGTTGATTACATGAGAAATTCAAAAAGAAAGTTGTTTTCCTAAAAACAGCTTAATCAAACAGGCTGAGTACACAACACCATAGCAATCTTAAGTCTTAATTGACCTCATGGTTCACTAATAATTGAGATCCATCAAAAGTCTCTTAAAAAGTAGGAGATGTTTCCATAATATTGTGTTACCACACCAAACATAAAATTGGCAGCCACGACCTGGGACTAGGGTGGCCTGATCTGTGTAAACAGCTGCAGTGACAGTCACAGAATGAATTCCGCCCACTTTGTCACTCACCAGCTGTTTCATCTTGAGACAAATAATTAAATCTTTGTTGAACAATTCTCATGCCATAAGTAGATCTTTGAGATCTCTAGAGGAAGTGATATTCAGATGCTTTCCATATAGTGATATATATAGTTATAGTCAGATACTAGCCAGAAATATTTGATCAGGCATGATTTTTCATCCACTTTTGTTTGATACAGCTCTTCCTTAGAAGACTGGCTTAGGAAACACCAACCTATTCGGGTGCCACAGTCAAACAATATGCCTGAGTTATCAGTTATGAAACATGTTATAAGATTAATATTCATAAATCAAATGAATATTCATGAACCAAAATTGGACCACAAAGGGCCCAGGTAGCCACACTTTCTAGGAATTGGTTATTGTCTTTGTAATTTGCAAATCATGGAGAGAATTTTGTGAACACTAACATTCTAGATATTTTTAGAACTGAAGTTACTACCAGTAAGAGCAAGCAGAAGAAAGCCTATGGCTGCTGAATATAATATGAATGAAAGCTAGAATGGCTAGTGACATACAAAGACATTAAAAGGAAAATATTTAGAGAAGCAAAAGTTAAGTCATCTTCTTATGCTGAGTTCTATATGTGACAAAAATCAAGTCTACAGACTCCTTTGGGAAGGCAGAAAACCGTGATAGGTAAAACAGACGTGAAATAGATGCACACCTAGGCCAAAGCTGAGCTCAGCTACTTGCTATGGCTATGAAAAAGGCTTATTTCTATACTGGAAAAGTGTAAAGGCAGACCTCTAGGCAAAGGCAACATCTAAGCCAAGACCTAAAAGATCTGTAGAAGTTAGCCAAAAAAGAAAGAGAGGAAGTTCGAGACGGAAGAATCCATGTCATTGGAGAACTGAATGAATGGCCTGCTGGGGACCCTGGGAACCACTTCCTCTAGCGGGAATGCAGAGCTACGGTAAGATAGTAGGAACAAAAGAGTCTGGAAATGGAACCAGGCCTAAGAAGATGGGATTCACCCCATATTAAACTGTCAAGTTTGTCTCCATACCTACACGCTAAAGTTTGGCCCAAAGCAACCTCCAGACAGGGCAAAGTGGACTGGATGCTAGTTGTTATAGAGCTAGATTGTAACCTAACTAATAGTATAGCTTTTAAACAGCAGCTAGTGAGTATCAGTAATCAGCTGCTCTATCTCCAGCCAATAAGAGGCCCAAAGCTGACAAAAACGTGACCATATTAATAAGCAAAGGTTGATGGTGCCCGATCTGAGTGTTTGTGTTGTTTTCCTCTCCCTGGCTATACATATCACCTGTACATGAGGAGGTGGGTGAGGAATTCTGAATGGACTTGGCTGTGGCTTTCTGGAACTATTTGCTTTCTTCAATGAACTTTGTTAAATTTATCTTATCTTAGTTTTCCTTGTCAATGCAAAGGGCCAGAGCTTCCCAGCAGAAGGAAATGGAAGCACTAGGATGTGATCAAAGGAACAACAAGCGTTGTTGTGAAGACTGTAAGACAGGAGAGCAGGGAGAGGGAGGAGCCAAGAATGGGCTCCATCCTTCTGGATGAGGCAACCAAAAGGATGAAAGCAAATGCTGAAATGTAAGCGAAGCACCCAACAGGCAAAATTATAAACAAAGTTCAACATCACTCTCAGATTGCCAAGTAGCAGCTGCAGTGGCAAGAGAAGCAGATAGAATCACAGAAAAGCAAATTCTCCTCAGCAGCTCATCAAAATCCTTAAAGAGGAAAAACGCTGGCACCAAAACTGTATGGCATGCCACCAAAATTAAGTTGTAGTCCTAAAAGACTCTAGTCCAGGCATCTAGAGATTATTTGAAGCATTAAGGGCCATTTTGTAAGCCAAATGTCTGCTCTGCCCTTTTAACACAACAGAGTCTTTAGGCCTGGAAAACTTGAGTTTCACCACAGAGTGTTGCAATACCCAAAGGGTGGAAGTCATTGGAGGTAAAAGAAAAACTTCAGGCCATGTTAGGCTCAGCAGTAGTGCAAAGACGACTCAGAAACCTTCCAAACAGCAGTGCCACAGTCTAGAGAGATTGCTGTTTCCATTGGGGCATGAGTTTTAAGGAAATGGAATTTTTTAAAGCCTGTGGAATCTTTTTCTTTCCTGTGAACTTTTTTTAAAAAACAATTTTACATTTAAGAGTTTAGAAGCCCCCACCCTAACATCACACTGCTTCCCTGGTTATGCGTTTCAGAAACAACCATTGAAAAGTTAGGAAGAGTGCAAGGTGAGCTGGCTTCCCATTCTTCCCTGTTCTGAATGACTGCTTCACTATGAACTCAAGGGAGATGAGAAAACTGGACGTCCAGCCTCAGGCACGGTCCCTGAACTATTTCTGAAGTGCGCGGTCTTCTCTCTGGTGTGCCGCCTACAATCCTACTGTATGTTTTGCATTCTGATGTGCTTGAAGTTCGGTTATGTTTCTTATTTATCACACTCAGGAATGTGTGGTGCCGCCAGGATTCTCAGATGTGGGCACCTTTTATCACAATGCCTTATCGTGAAGACACATGCAGGCTTACTTCTTTCGATGCTTCTGTGTGCCTCTCTCTCTCCAGCTGCCGTTCATGTTGCCCCAAGCTACAGTCACATCAGCTTACACAAGCTGGAAAGAATAAAGGCAAGCCAGTCCCCAGTCACTGTATCTTCAGCAAAAACATTTGGATGGAATAGTGTGCATTTATGTGTGCTCATATTTATGTATCCTCACATGCATGTAGGTGATACACACGTTATATACAGATTTGTGTGCACATTTGTATGTGTGCGTTTAGACAAGAAGTCACTCCTCAGGAGCCTTTTACCTTGTTTTTTGATACAGTGTCTATCATTGGGACCTTGGGCTTGCCAGTTAGGCTAGAATGGCTGGCTAGCAATCTCTAAGGATTAGCATGTCCCACCCCACCACCACTACCCACCCCATCCCTGTGCTGGGCACATATCATCAAATGCACCTTTTTATATGGGCTCTAGGGATTGAACTCAGGTCATTTACCAACTTTACCAACAAATACACCTCTCCAAACCTTAGTTGACATTTATAAAACATAAAGTCACACTGAAGGAAGCATTACGTTTTGTGTTTAATGAGTTGGGGGAGAGGGGAGTTTAAACTTCATTGCTGTTTGAAAGAATTAAATTAGGTTACAACCTAA
This sequence comes from Peromyscus aztecus, assembly GCA_902168405.1. NCBI lineage: Eukaryota > Metazoa > Chordata > Mammalia > Rodentia > Cricetidae > Peromyscus > Peromyscus aztecus. The sequence continues at coordinate 28,781 of CABHPQ010158644.1, forward strand.
TTAAGGGTAAATATTAGATTATGTATATTAAACTCCATACAATAACTTTTTATCAATGATTTCTATGGTTTCTTACCCTCACCTCTCATGCCCAGATGTGCTATCTCTATTACATCCAGGGTCAGACTCACACAGAAGACATGGGACATGGGACATGGGACACGCAGCTATGTCTAACACCTCAGCAGCCAGTCTCAACAAAACAATCAACTCCAGTAATTCTCATTGCCTAAAAAAATGGAGTCCACAATAAATCTACAGGCCAAGGACAGATCTACATTAGCAAAGTGAAGCAGAGAATTAAAGCAATTATCTGAATAATTTATCATGAACCCTGAGTAGGTAGCTGAGTGGCTTAAATGAATATTTCAAGGGGAAAATGCATTTTTGGAAAAAGTCCTTTGAAGAGTCTCCCTCTCAGCTCACGGCATATAGAACAGGAAAATTGTGGTAATGATGAGGCCCGTGTAGAAATGGCAACTGCGTGTGTTTTCTGTGCTTTAAAAATGAAAACTGCTGAAAAGTGTTACTATGCATTAGAATCTGGGGCATTCCATCCAAAAAATGAGGTGGGCCAAGCAATTTATCTGCTAAGGCAGTGATTCTCAACCTTCCTGATACTTCAGACCTTTAAACACAGCTCCTCCTATTGTGGTGACCGCAACCATAAAATTATTCCATTGCTACTTCATAACTGTAATTTTGCTCTGTCAGGAATCATTAATGTAAGTATTTGATATGCAAGATATCTAATATGTGACCCCTGTTAGGGTTGTGACCCACAGGTTGAGAACCACTGTGCTAGGGATTCTTAAGTCTCATCGTTCCTTTTCTGAGTTTCACGTGGGAAGACCAAAGAGAATTTGAGTGTAATTTTCTCCCCTATCCTCATCCCTTGGTGAGAGGAGACAGAGAATTTTGGAAGTGCCTCAAGGTGGGAAATAGCTCCATTTCCTTCAATGCAAAGCAAAAGTCTTAGAAGAAAGGTTTTTATTCTTCTTTTTAAAAATTTTTTTATTAAGAAAATTTTTCTATTCATTTTACATACCAATCAAAGACCCCCTCTTCCTTCCTCCTTCCCTTCCAGCCTCCCCCTCCCAACACACCCCCTATTCCCTTCTACAAGAAGGTAAGGCCTCCCATGGGGAGGTACATTTAGTAGAGGCAAGTCCAAGCCCCTCCCCCTGCCTCAAGGCTGTGCGAGGTGTCCCATCATAGGTAGTGGGCTCCAAAAAGCCTGCTCATACACCAGGGATGGATTCTGATTCTACTGCCAGGGGGGGCCCTTAAGCAGATCAAGCTACATAATTGTCTCGCCATGCAGAAGGCCTAGTCCAGTCCCATGCAGGCTCCACAGTTGTTGATCTAAATTTCATGAATTCCCACTAGTTTGGTTTGGTTGTCTCTGTAGGTTTCCCCATCATGATCTTGATGCCCCTTGCTCATAGAATCTCTCCTCTGTCTCTTCAACTGGACTCCTGGAGCTTGGCCTGGTGTTTGGCTGTGGATGTCTGCATCTGTTTCTATCAGTTACGGAGAAAGGCTCTATGATGATCGTTAGGGTATTCATCTATCTGATTACTGGGGTAAGCCAGTTGAGGCACCCTCTCCACTATTGCTAATAGTCTAAGCTGGGGTCATCCTTAGGGATTCCTGGGAACTTCCCTGGCACCTAGTTTCTCCTTTATACCTGTCAGAATGGCTAAGATCAAACACACTGAAGATAGCTTATGTTGGAGAGGATGTGAAGCAAGGGGAACACTCTTCCACTGTTGGTGGTAATGCAAACTTATACAGCCAGTTTGGAAATCAGTATGATGGTTTCTCAGAAAATTGAAAATCAATCTACCTCAAGACCCAATGATACCACTCTTGGGTATATACCCAAGGAATGCTCAACCGTACCACAAGGACACATGCTCAACTATGTTCATAGTAGCATTATTCATAATAGCCAGAACTTGGAAACAACCTAGATGCCCCTCAACTGAAGAATGGATAAAGAAAATATGGTACATGTACATACAATGGAGAACTACTCAGCAGTAAAAAACAATGACATGAAATTTGCAGGCAAGTGGATGGAACTAGAAAATATCATCTTGAGTGAGGTAACCCAGAATCAAAATGATAGACATGGTATATGTACTTGTAGCTAGAGTTTTCCTGCCTGGCCCACAGTCAGGATAAATCTCTTTCACCTGCCAGTCCCACAGCCGCTCAGACCCAACCAAGTAAACACAGAGACTTATATTGCTTACAAACTGTATGGCCGTGGCAGGCTTCTTGCTAACTGTCCTTATATCTTAAATTAATCCATTTCTATAAATCTATACCTTGCCACATGGCTCGTGGCTTACTGGCATCTTTACATGCTGCTTGTCCTGGCTGGCAGCTGGCAAAGACTCCCTCCGCCTTCCTGTTCTTTTTATTCTCTCTGTTAGTCCCGCCTATACTTCCTGCCTACCCACTGGCCAATCAGTGTTTTATTAGCAACACATTTGCCATACAGAATTAATAAGTGGTTACTAGATGTAAAGCAAAGGATAACCAGACTGCAACCCACAGCTCCATAGAAGCTGGCTAATAAGGAGTACCCTAAGAGGGACACATGGATCACTCTGGGAAGGGGAAATAAATGATATCTCCATGAGTAAACTGGGGGTGTGGGTTGGGAAACAGAGGGTAGGGAATGGGAAATGAGAACATAAGGGAATGGGATGATCAAGCTGGAAGAGGGATGGAGTGGGAAAGCAATGAAAGAGATACCATGATATAGGGAGACATCATGGGGATAGGGAGAAACCGGTTTTTATTCTTCTAACTTAAGGCATTGGTGTCACTAATTTATAATTGCTTTAAAGAGGTTTTTGCTTTAAAGAGGTAGAGGGATGCATGTCTTCTAAACTTGCCAGAAGGGCAAAAGGCAAGGGACAAGGGGTGGGATTCTTTCCAAGTAGATCCTTAATAATAGTAATTATGAGGAACATACCACAGACCCACACCACCAGCATTATCTGAACATGTTAGAATGCAGACTTATACCCCACCCAGAGCTTAGCAGCTACATCAGAATTTGAAACAGCTCTGAGGGACATGACCGTTTGTGAAGCACAGATCTCAGGGACGCATGGGTCTAGAAGAACAAGGGAAGAAGTTTTTAGCAAACTATCGAGGTAGAAGAGAATGGATTTTGTAGCTCCATAGAGGGCTGCAAAATACCTGTGGGAAGCAGTGAAAGCTGAGTAAACAACATTGAATTGTGAGCCCAGAGCCTTGAACTCATCAACTGATGTTTCCAACTAAATGTCAGCACATCTGGACCATAAGTGTGACTTGTCATAACCAAGTGTTCAGAGGCCTCACCATTAAACCACCACCTTAAGAAGAATACCTGGATCCCTATCAATAACCTCCCAAGAGACACAGCCCCTTCTGTGCATAGACAGGCAATTTCTATGGAGGGTGATGAATACCTGTGGTGTTCATTAAACTATGAGTAGGAGGGCTGGGGTGAGTTGAGGATAGATGAGAATGCCCTGCTTTAAATCATTTCCTCTCCCAAGTTGAGCATGATGAAAACATGCTGTTTCCACAGTACGTATCATGTTAGCTTTGATTTAAATGTGCTATTGCTGTCATTAATTTAATTATTTTATTGACTGATCTTACAGAGTTTGCATCCTAAGGGTATTTTTTTTTAAGAATAGAAAGCTCACTTCAAAATGAACGTACAGCTTCCACATGTGCCTGCCTGAAACCTATTTCCTCTTGTTTTGTCCTCAGAAAAGATGGAAAGCAGCTGGCTGGCTTCTCCTGCTTTGACTCAAAGGGCATGACTAGGTCAGATGAACACACTCGATTTCAGCTCTACAACTCCAAGGCCAATGTTTCTTGCCAGTAATACCAATAAATAGCCCTTCACTGAGTGTGAGCTCGTACAGAGCACCATATTTTCAGCACTGCATCATAATTCTATAGCAGACTCAAATTCCCACTGGATTTTAGCCTCCTGCCCATGTGTCTTACCTTTAAACTCTCTATACCTTAATTTACCCACCTGTAAAAAAAATGGCAAAACTACCTGTAAGAGTTTTGCTGAGAATTTTATCTGAGGATTAAAAAACAACACCCTCTCGGGAGCAGCACCCACGTCAGGGGATTAGCTTACCATCTTCGTGCCCTTCACAGAAATGTGTGTACAGGAACTGGAAGTGGGGCTGTGACATATGCTGAAAAGCAAAGTGTCTGTTCTGACAACTTCCTGTTGTGGCTTGGGCTACTGCAGAAATGTAGACCCTACTGAGCCAAGGCTATCAATCCATTTCCTTGTCTTCTATTTATACCCACATGGGCTGACAGGCTGTAGTTTCTACTGCTAAATGAATTACATTCTAGCTCATTTTTAAGCTTGTCAAAGTTTCTACTTAATTCCAATCCCATTCTTCACAGTGTTGGCCACACGCCCCCATTATAGAGCTTTTGGCAAGATCTTGCCAGAGCCTGAGTGGTCATATCATGAGGGTTTAGTTTATTTGAACATTGGATGTTCTGTGAAGTCTAACTGCACTTTAACATACTTAATTAATACTTCCAATGCTCCAAGATAAAATTCTAGACACCAGATGTGGTTATTTGAATAACAATGGCCTCCACAGGCTCATATATTCTAAGGTTTAGTCACTGGGGAGTGGCACTATTTGAAAAGATTAGAAGCATTAGAAGGATTAGAAGGTGTGGCCTTGATGGAGAAAGTGTGTCACTGGCAGTGGGTTTTGGGGTTTCAAAAGCCCATGCCAAGCCTAATCTCTCTCTCTCTCTCTCTCTCTCTCTCTCTCTCTCTCTCTCTCTCTCTCTCTCAGCCTGTGGGTCAGATGTAGCTCTCAGCTATTGCTCCAACTCCATGGGTGTCACCGGGCTCCCCTCCATGAGGATAATGGACTAAACTTCTAAAACTGCAAGGAAGCCCCAATTAAATGTTTTCTTTTATAAGAGTTTTCTTGGTCATGGTGCCTCTTCACAGCAATAGAACAGTGACTAAGACAGAAGTTGGTACCAGGGAGCAGGATATTGCTGTGAGAGGCATGACCATGCATTTGTTTGGAGGAATATGGAAGGTTTAGGGACTTTGGACAAGAAAAGTGATTGAATGCTTTAATCTGGGTTTAATGGGCCATTCTAATAGGAGCATGGGAGACGGTAGTACTGAGAACAATGTAAATTATAATGGCCCAGCTCAAGAGTTTCCAGAGGGGAAAAATATTTGTAAGTGGCCTAGAAACCATTCTTGTGATATTTTGACAAATAGTGTAGCTGCTTTTTGCCCTTGTCCTAAAAAATCTGCCTGAGGCTAAATTGAAGAGGCGATTTCAAAACAGCCTTGTATTGACACTGTTACGTGGTTATTAGTAATCACTCTTATGCAGATGGATAATGAAAAGGAGAAAGCTATACAAAGAGAAATATAAAATGTACAATTTGAGGAGAACCAGGTAAAGTGATATTGGAGTCCTATGCTCAAGGAGATAAAAAAGTTTAAAGAAAAGACTGAGGCTAATTGGAATAAAGGACTCTTGACCTCAGGACAAGACCCCACCCAGCTAAGTTTCCTACTTGTAACAAGGATTAAAAGAATATCAGAAGCAGTAAAGGAAACCATTAACAACAGAAAGCTGATGCAAACATAATTGAAGGAGGAGACCAAGTTCCTCCCCAGCAAGCAACAGAACTTGGCAGCTTAGGCCACCTGGTTCTGGTTTTAGAGTCAGTGATACAAGAAAGAGTTGTGGAATCTCCTTCCATGGCTAAGAAAAGCCACTGAGATCAGGCCTGTGTCACAGATGTCCCTGTATGGAAGCCTAAAGAGGCCATTGCATGAAGCTGCAAAGGTGAAGCCTGGATTGTGTTGGAGACCCCAAGATGTTAGAGATGCCAGAGTTGTGGGATACCTGCCCAAAAAAGCTAATGGCTGGTTGGGGAACCAGCCCAAGAGAGAGAAGTGTGTTGCAGTCCAACAAATCTGAAAGGATGGGGATATCTGAAGAATGGCTTGACATCAAACATGGAGAGGCAGAATTTGGAGATTGCCCTGATGGGTTTTGGTCTTGTGTTGGTCCACTATTTCCTCACTATGTTCCCTTTTATCCCTCTTGTAATGGCAATGTATATTCTCTGCCAGAGTATGGTGGAAGTATGTGATCTGCTTTTTGATTTTGATTTTACAAAGGGTTAGAGTTGAGAGACTGCCATGAGTCTCAGAAGAGACTTTGAAGTTTAGATGTTTAGTCAGTGTTGAGACTATGATAGAACATAGACTTTTGAAATTGAACTGAATTCATTTTTGTGGGATAGGGAGTGGAATGTGGTGGCTTGATAATAATTGCCCCCATTTGATCATATATTTGAATGCTTAGTCACCAGTAAGTACCACTATTTGGAAGGATTAGAAAGATTAAGAGGTGTGGCCTTATTGGAGGAAGCATGTCACTGGGGGTGAGCTTTGAGATTTCAAAAGCCTATACCAAGCCCAAAGTCTCTCTTGGCCTATGGATCAGCTTGTAGCTCTCAGCTACTGGTACAGCACCATGGGTACCACCATGCTATTCACCACTGAATGTGAGTAGCGCCCAATATAGTATGATAAAGATGATCTCATCTGTACAATAACCTTGGGAAATCAATGTTAAAATCCCATTTCTACAGCCAGGGAGGGTCAGGGAAACTAAGTGACCTACCCATAATCCTGGAAATACTTAGAAAAACTGAAGTTCAATTCTAGAAGTCCCACTCTGATGTCCAGAAATTGCTCCTGGTGCTACAGTTACCATCAAGAGTAATATGGAAGAAAGGTTTACAGAGCTCTAGAGGGCCAATGTTACTTTCATTATATCTCGGAGCTTTGCAAAAGTGCCTTGAGATGTTTAAGGGGAATGCCACTTGTTTGATTTAGCCGAATGTCTAGTTTACTGTCACTACTTCCTAACAGCACAAAACACAGGAGGGACAGCAGGCCCTTTACAGTCTTCTTTACAGGTCTCATTGAAAGTGACTAAATGTTATTTCATATTTGGCAAAGATAGCATATTCTGTTAGGCTGAAAGAATTTTTGGCTAACAGGTTTTGTTCGGATCCACAGTTGTTAATCATTAGAGATATTGGGGGAGGGCAGAATTGGGTAGGTTGAAATATTTGACTGATGTCTGGGGTCAATAGATAGCAAAACTCTCCAATCTCTACAATTGCACTAGTGCCCAAAATTGCATGAGAATTTCATGTTGGCTCTTTATCATTTACATAGAAACCTAAATTAGTTATTTCATTTAGAAGTTTCCTTGAGCTGCTGGCAACAAAGACAAGAAATAGCAGTGACTTTATTTCTTTTTTGCGTAAAGAAACTCTAGGTGGGCTAATTAGGGCTTGGATGACAGCTCTGCCATGTCAACCCAGCCTCCATCTGCTGCCTACCAGCCTTCCCATGTACCTTCTATTGTTAATACAGTTTACAGTTTGTTGTGGTTACTTAACTTTCCACCAACATGTCCACATCTTATATAGGGAGCAGGAGGAAGTTTTTCTAGGTTCAAGAGAAGCCAAGAATATATCATTTGGTTCCTAAGTAGTAAAACCTGAGTTTCTTTCATCAGAAGAAGGACTGAATTGAAACTGAATAGTTGACCCAGAGCCTTCATCAGTTGCTAAGAATCAAAAGGCTCCCTGTTTATCTGGAGCCTCTTTGGGTGAGTTAGAATGATGGGTTCATACCCTTTTTGATCACAAAAGGGTAAAAGCTCAACCTGCCAAATACCTTCATTTTAAAGTTAAAGAATCTGGTGGCCAGAAAAGCCACAGGACTTGGTCAAGATAGAAAAGCTCATGAGCCATAAGAGTTTAGACCGGACGTGGAGCCTCGGGATGTCCAACCTGGAGTAACTTGGAGCACAGTATACCATGTGCCCTTATGAAGCTCACTTCACAATCATGATGTCTCCTTCTGTTGTAGTTTGGGACATCTATATGCAGAATTCCTTTCTTCCCATCCTATTGAGAAATAAGAGGAATATAAACAGAATGAGAGCAAACACTGACTTGTTAGTGATAATGGTGACCAGGCAGTGTTGTTATAAAGCAGTTGCTGAAAGAAAAACAAAAACAAACAAAACCTCCCCTTTGTCCTCTAATCAGTCATTCAAAACTACTGGATCCAGTGGCTTTAACTGCCATGGGCTTCTACCACAAGGCAGGTTTTTGGAATTGGAGTGATAGAACATGCCAGAGCTCATGTCTGCACAGGAAGAGTGACCCAGAAAGGAAGAGGCTAGGCTGAACCTCTCTGCTATGTTCCTTCCCTCCATCATAGACATTTCTCCTCAACCCTGTAAGGTACACACAGAGAAGGAAGGACCAGAAGTGGTTAGCTAACAGATTCTCCTGAATGGAACTTCCTCTATAAAGGGCCAGAGAAGGACAAGCCCCTCAGTACCTACAATATGTTTACCCAAGATCTTCTTGTTTCTTCTCATAATATTCTATACAGAAAGTCCAGTGCCCACTCACTGACTTACTGTGGTTATGTGGCTTGCTCTAAGTCTCTCAAAGTTGCTTAAGGCAAGTTGGAGACAAAGTTAAAACTAGGGATCAAGTGTCTGGAGCCACATTCCTGGATACTTTCTCTGCACAAGCACGCATGTCTGAAGTGATAACCAGAGTACTCAGAATGCTCACTGACAGAAGTCTTTGAATGGAAGGGTTAATTTAGACTTAGGAACCATGCCGGGTGGTGGTGACACATGCCTTTAATCCCAACACTTGGGAGGCAGAACCAGGTAGATCTCTGTGAGTTCGAGGCCAGCCTGGTCTACAGAGCAAGATCCAGGACAGGCACCAGAACTACACAGAGAAACCTTGTCTTGAAAAAAAAAAAGACTTAGGAACCAGCTAACAGGCTGTAAGGTAAACTCAACAAATCATTTTTAAGCTTCTTTTAGGTGCCAGACTGGTACAACATGAAGAAAACTACTAACTCCAAAGCTGTCATGGCCTCATTAACAACCATCTAAAAACACAGACAGGCCTGTGTGGCAGATGTGTGAACAGGGTGCTTTCCAAGAAGAAAGGGCCCACAGGTAAAAGAATACATCTGATAATTGCAGGTCACTTCGCATGGCTGTTTCACAGGGCACCAGTGACAGTCATGGATGGCATAGAAGGCAATACCTTTCCCAGGGTCACAGTGCAAGTTGATGTTGTACCTACATTAGAGAAGCATTAAATGTATCTCAATGTGATGAGGTCATTATAGGTGTCCCTAGGGGCATCTGTCACCTCAGTAAGATTAAATATAGAAGCCATCTATTTGAAAATTATTTTCCTTTGATGATAATTCATCTATTCCAACAGAGGAGGTGCTGAAGAATTACTACCACAATCAATAGACTTGTTTAGATTGATGCTTATATTGCTGAGGGCTCTCTAGAGGCACAGAACTGATTAAATGAATATATATTAAAATGAGAAATTACAGACTGACTTTCATGATGTTATCTGGGTAAACCAACAATAGTTGTCTTCACCCAGAGAGACTGAGAGTTGGGTAGTTACTCAATCCATAAGGCTGGTTGTCCCAGGAGTCCCAATCCAGTACTGAAAGCCTGGAGGGTTCTTGGAGAGCCAATGGTCTTCAGTCCATGTTGAAAGACCAGAAGCATCTGGACCCTGATGTGAGAAAATAATGGGACCAGTAGCAACAACTCATTAGCAAATGGCAAATGCAAGCAACCAAGCAAAAAGCAATTTTCTCTCCAACCTCCTTATGTCTTGGGCCCTGCTAGAATGTGCCACCCACAGTTAGGTTGGGTCTTCCAACTTCAGTGAACCTAACCAATAAAGTCCCTTGTCAGAATGTCTCATGGGTGATCTAGATCCTGTCAACAATATTAACCATAACAATGACCAACCTAATCGTTTCCCTTTATGTGAACATACATATGCTCGAGGGAGTGAAGCTTATTTGCTTCCTTCATGTGGACTCTTCTGTTGAGTTTTAAGCATCTTGACCTTTGTTTGGGGCACTGACTCATTTCTGAAGGAGGTCAGCTGGAGTCTGAAGGGAAGTCCAACAGCTTTGGCTCATTTGGATGCAAGAAACAGGAGAGGTCAAATTGGAATCAGTATTGCCTCATTTTTGCTCTCTTTTCTAGGTTTAGAGTTCCCAAGATGGCACTGTACTTTCTGTCTTTCTAAAACATTTAAGTCACAGTTGTGTTTCCAGAGCTCACAGGAGCAGGTGATGTCTGTGTTTCCCCACCCATCCTTCTCTGGCCTTTCTCAGGAGACTGGGAGACAACATGCTGACCTACCACCATCCTGGGAAAACACAGTAAAAGCTACTGACACCCACACTAGTTGGAGCACCATTACTGTTCCAGAAACTAGAGAGTGCCTTTTTAATGGTTCTTCTGGCACCTCTCATCTGCCAAGACTGTGGGCATGCAAGACAAATGCCCAGTCACCGAGACTCCCTCCCCCTGCCAAACGCTTCAAGTTTATTTGGGCAAATCATCAGGGAGGCCCAGCACTGTAGTTGATAATCCAGCTCCAAATCCATCAGACTAGGTAGAATCACATTATCTTATTTGCCTGACATTCCCCTGAGTCAAGGGCATGCTTATTTTCCAAACAGGAAATACAACACTCTTCGTATAACTGCTCTTCGTATAACATGGCTTCTAGGCTTGCTCATATCTGCCTGGATAGATTCCATTTTGCCACATCCTGTTCTAAGAAAAACAAAAGTGTAAGAATCCAATTTGTTTCTCCATCACTGGAGGGCAGAATTAGAAGAGCCTTTTCTTTTTTAATGGAAGAGGCATGGGAGAAAAACACTTAGTGATGCGCTGGGCGATTCACATGTGTAACAGCTTCTAATCTTCATGTAGCGGTTAAAATGAAACTAGACTGCTCATAACAGACAAAATCATTCTCTTGAAACAAAAAATGGTATTGCAGCCTGGGCTGCCTAGTGCTCTGGGATCAATCCGTTAGAACTCATTATTCTGCCAAACCTGGCAAGTGGCATTGCACTAATAATCTGAGGAAACATTTAAAGCACTTCCTCCCAGGTGGGAACATTGAAGGCAAGGGAAAAGATAGGGGCAAAGACAAACTGCCAGCTACCTCCCACAGGAGATTCTCAGAAACTGTCACATTAGTCTTATGTCCTATTGACAGTCCACAGCAACACCTAACTGTACAAATCTAGGAAATGTTCTCTTCTGTTGCTGGCCATTGGCTCAAGCAAAACTTATTTTGCTCTGAAAAGAAAAGATACATTTGGAGGCCATTGGTGGTACCTACATACCATAACTCCATAGAGCTTGTAGTACTGAACTCATTGAAGGAATAAGGAAAATCATTCTCAAAAGTTTACTTAACTTACCTGAGATCATTCAAGTGTACTACAGCTCTTACTTATATTGAAATTTCATTTGTATCAAATACTATTTTACTTTCTCTATGTGACCTCATAATAGGCACAAGTATCTATCTATATATCTACAGATTTTCAAAGATTTTATATTATAGTATGCGTATATGTATGTGTCTCATTGTGTAGGCACATGAGTACAGGTGCCTGCAGAGGCCAGAAAAGGGCATCAAATCCCCTGGAGCTGAAGTTGAATGTGATTGTGAGCTGCCCAACTTGAGTGCTGGGAACAAAACTCAGGTCCTGTGGAAGAGCAGCCAGAACTCTTAACTGCTGATCCATCCTGCTAAGCCTATATCCTTGGATTTTCTATGAATTATTTTCTACTCTTTATTTTAAATGCTTATAGCAGATGAAGTATTTAACCTTCATTTCATCTGCCAATGCCTCTTTTTCCACTGCCACTACTTCATGCCATGTGTACCATCAAATCACAGCCATTATTGCTTAGATTCCCATTCTTCCTCATCCCATTTCTGTTCTATTCTCCGTCTAACAAGTAAAGTTGGTGTAGTCCTCACCCATCACCAGGGAACTTTCTCTTTCAACACAGAAACCATTACAGAAACCACAACCAATCAAAATGCAGAGTTGTGGAGCCCTAGTCCCAAAATACACGTCTACAATGCAACTCCCACACCTAAGGCTCAAGGATCATTGTGGATTTGGGAGTTTATTGTGAGATTGTCTCCTAAGATTTCAGAAGCTATGCCTATAAAGTCTCACCAACATGACTGCATAAACATGATCTGAACAAGGACAACAACAATACAGGCATGCTAAAGTGGACAACAAAAGCTCACGAAGCCTCAATGCTAACAAAGGATTATACGTGACTAAGGAATGCTGGGAGTGGGAGAAATGGTCTTCCCCAGAGAAGAGTCTACCAACTGGTTCTTCAGTACCAAGTGGTGAGCCCTGAAAACACACATACAAGTAACATACAGACTGAGCAGGTTATATTTATGTATTTAGAAATATGTGTGTGTTTATAATTTATATATGTATGCAACAACAATTAGTGAAAAGGGGGCCATGAATCTGAAAGACAGCAAGGGATATGTGGGAAGGATAATAGGGAAGAAATATAATTATAATCTCAAAACCTAAAAGAAGTGATTTAAAAAAAAACTCAAACAAATACTGTTACACACCACCAAAAATACATTAATAATGTCTCATCCTCTTCAGATAAAGGCCAACATGCCCAATGTGGTTTCTAGGCCTTGCATAGACTGGCCCTGTCCATTTTCTCAGCTTTCTATCAGGATTCTATTCCTTATACTCTTTGGAATCTGTAGACAGTCTGTGTCTCCCTCTCAGAACCAATCCCATGCTTGCTTCTCCATATTTTAGAACTCAACTCAGAAAAGTATTCCTTAATACCTCAGGCTAGATAAGTTCTATATGTTCTCATGGCATACTGTACTTGTCTTTCTGGACTTTGAGCATAGCTTGCAAGTTGACATATCAATAGATATGGTTGGTTGATTAATCAATTTATAGACGGACAGATCATAGATAGTGATGATGGTAACTGAAAAGTAGATGGTGTGGTGGTTTGAATAAGAATGGCCCCCCACAGGTTTAAATAGTTAAATGCTTGGTCATTCATTAAGAAGTGGCACTACTAGGATATGGCCTTGTTAGAATAGCTATGGCCTTCTTGGAGGAAGTGTGCCACTGAGGTTGGGTAAGCCAGCCATAATTAAATAAGAGTTCCTTTATAAGAGTTGCCATGGTCATGGTGTCTCTTCACAACAATAGAAACCCTAACTAAGACAGACAGACAGATAGATATAGATGATGTCTTAGGGTTTCTATTTTTGTGAGAGATAACATAACCATCGAAACTCTTTTTTGTTTTGTTGTTGTTGTTGTTTTTCAAAACAGAGTTTCTTGATGTAGCTCTTGCTGCACCGGAACTCACTCTGTAGATAAGGCTGGCCTCAAACTCACAGAGAGGAAACTCTTAAAAAGAAAAACATTTAATTGAGGGGGCTAACTTATAGCTTCAGAGGTTCAGTATCATCATGGCAGGGAGCATGGCAGCATGCAGGCAGAAATGGCTTTGGAGAAGTAGCTGAGAGTCCTACATTTTGCAGGCAACGGGAAGTCAACTGAGACACTGGGTAGTATCCTGAGCATAGGAAACCTCAAAGTCCACCCCCACAATGACACATGTCCTCCAACAAGACTATACTCACTCCAACAAAGCCACACCTCCTAATAGTGCCTTTCCCTATGAGATTATGGGGGGGGGGGCAATTACATTCAAACTACCACAGATGATGATAATGATAGATAGATAGATAGATAGATAGATAGATAGATAGATAGATAGATAGATAAGCTGCCTAAAGAAAAGACCTTTTTTTCTTTTTCTTTTTTTTTTACTTTTTTTTTTTTTTGCTTTAGTGTCTCTAGAATTTGTCAAATAATCATAAGGGAAAAAAACAGTTCAACTTATAACTCTTAATTAATTGTAACCAAAATCAGGAATGTTTCATAAAGGTAGTCATTCATTCAAAATACTGATTATCTATTATGTTCTGAACACTAGAAATACAGCAATAAACTGGGTAATATGTATACAGGAATCATGGAAGGAAGGGAAAGGAAAAGAAAGGAGAGATAGATGGTTGGTAGAAATGATCAGATAGGAACAGAAGAAAGGGGGGGTTGAGAAAAGGGAGACTTTGGAACATATTCTTTCCATCCCTGTATTCTGTAGAAGAGCTCTTATACAAGAACTCTCTTACACAGAACAAGAGGACGGATGAGTGATAGTATGGGCAGTATACAGTTAGAGAGAACAGGCAAAAAGAAGTCTCTAAGGAGGCAATATTTGAACACAACTGAATGGTGGTAAAAGGCAAATGCATACAGACATGAAATTAGAATAAGAATAAAGGGCCTGAGAGGCAAACAGAAGACAAGTGTGGCTAAAACTATAAGAACTCAATAGTGAGACATGGAGGCACCTCAGCCCACTGAGATGGAACACTAACCATATCTTTTTTTATAGTTAATGCTACCCCAATTCAAAACGAAGAAGGAAAAAAAGCAAAGTTAAAGACCACTATCTTTCATAAATATAAATGCAATTTTTTAGTATTATCAAAGAGTGGTAGAAATGTAGCTCAGTGATAGATTGTTGGGAAGGCATAAGTAAAAACACAGGTTTAAAAAATGGAAAATAGCAAACAAAATTCAGCAGCATTTAAAAAGATTGTACACCACAATCAAGCAGAATTTATTTATATAGGATTTAAATCTGGGTCAACAGGTAGGAAGCAATATAATCCCCAATATTGACAAGATAAAAAAAAGGAAAATCATATAAAAAATTGCAAAAGAAACATCTGGCATAATTCAATACTTGTTTATAATTTAAAATATGAAAAATCAAATGTATGTATGTATTTAAAATTTGATAAAGGCCGTCTACAAAATATCAAAACTCAAGTCAAAATTACACTTACTGAAGAAAAATTGAATGTCTTCATTGTAAGATAAAGACTTAGGAGTTCATTATTATTTACCATATAGAAAGAACTTTTAGCCAACAAAACAAGACAAAAAAAAAGGAAATAAAATGTCAACAGATTGAAACAGATGTTTGTAAACTGCATTCTGTTCACAAATGGTTGTGTACACAGAAAACTCAGAGAACCTACAAAAACTCATAGAACTTATCAAAAAGTTCATCAAGTTCTCAGTTTGTAAGGCAAATTTTACAGAAATCAATTAAATTTCTATGTTCAAGCACTGAGAATGCCATATTCATAGATTTGTGACCTCAAAAAAGTAAAGATATCAATTCTTCCAAACACTGATGTATGTTTTATACAATTCCTAGGAAGACACCAGCATGATGCTTTTATAAACATAGCTGAGACTGTTCTAAGTATATACACAGAGAAAAAGAGCAGAGAAACTAGAATAGCTAAAAAAAATAATAATAATAAAATAAAATAATAATAAACTAGGCAGAATCAGTCTACCCAAAACCTAAACTACTTAGATGGCTATAATAATCAAGATTGTATGGTATTCGTCTAAGGATAGACATATAAATGAATGGAAGGGATTGAAACGTTCCAAAATCATCCCACCTAAGTATCCCAACTATTTTTTGGTGAGATTACAAAAGTCATACGATCCAGAAAGGGTAGCATTTTCCACAAATGGAGCATTCACCCACAGGGAAAATAGGGAATTTTGACCTAAACCTCACATCTTACCCCAAAATCAACTCAGAAATGAACCAGCAATTTAAAGTAAAATATAAAAATTTAGAACAATAAAACATCTAGAAAGAAGCAATGGGAGAAATCTTTGAGATCTAAAGGTGGACAGAATTTTTATACTTGTCCCAAAAAGATAGTCCAGAACATTTAAAAATGATGAACTGTATGTCATTAGGGTTAAAAACTTTCCATTCTATAACTGCCTGTTAAAAGATTAATGGACAAGAATAGATCACAAGAAAATATGTGCACATTATTTATTTAATAATAAGTATTATGTAATATATGTTATGCATATATATTATGTATCATACAGAATATATGATAATGTATACTATATATTGTATAGAATATATGTATTATATGTGTATTGTGTAGAATATGTTATACATTTTGTATTATGCATATTATATAGAATATATGAATATGTGCTATATACATATACATACAGCTAACAACAGTCCAATCAGACAATTATTCAAAATCATGCCTAGAAATTTTACAAACTAAGATGAACAATGGCAGTGTCCTGATTTGCTCTCTATTGTCTGTGATAAACACCATGACCAAACAGCTGGGAAAAAGAAAGGGTTTGCTTGATGTAAAGGTTACAGTCCATCATCAAGAAAAGCCAGGGCAATAGCTTAAGCAGGAGGCAGGAACTGAAGCAGATTCATGGACAAACAGTACTTACTGGCTGGTATCCCCTGGCTTGCTCGGTTATCTTTCATATACAGCCTAGGCCCAACTGCCCAGGGATGACACTGCCCAGAGTGGGCTGGTCCTCCCCCATTAATCAGCAATCAAGAAAATGCCCCACAGACAAATCTGATGGAGGCAATACCTCAGTTAAGATTACCTCTTCCAAGGTATGTCTCGGGGTGTGTCAAGTGGACAAAAACTATGCCAGGCAGATAAACACATGAAACCAAGTTTGGCATCACTATTCCGTAAGAAAATGCAAATTTAAACAATAACTGAGAAATTGCTAGACATCTATTAGAACAGATTTTTTATTAGATTTAAAAGTAGTGACAATACAAAATATTGAATGAATCTGCAAAGAAACTAGGTTACTCATTAATGCTAAAGGGAATATAAAAATGGTATAAATGCATAAAACTACTTGGCAGCATTCTAAAAATTAAAATTATAACTATCATATGCCTAATGATTACATTTTTAGCCATTTACCCCATAAAGAAGCTTTATTTATAATAGCTAAAACCCAGAAACATTTCAGATGTTTTTCAGTGGGTGAATTCTTACATGAGAAGATAAACTCATATCATGGAATACTACTCAGCCATAAAAAGGAGGGATATGTTGACACACATCATGACTTGATGAATCTCCAGTGAATCACACTGAATGGAAATAAACAATTGCAAAGGCTGCTGAATGAATACTTTTATTTATGTAGCATTATTGTGATTACAAAATTAACAGAGGAAAGATAAGCTCTTATCAAGGGTTAATGCGGGAGAAAGGAAGACAGGAGCAAGGCAGGGACAACATCAACCACCTTGTGATGGTGGCATCCTCAGTATCTTGACCAAGTCAGTGTAGCACCCTGGTTGGTATATTTCATTAGGGTCCTGCAAGAGTGTGGGAAACTAAATTAAATTAATGCAAATCTGTAGTTACTCCAAAACTAAAGATTAATTAAAAAATATTTTAAAATAAGGTTTATATTCAAATCAATAGCCCTTTTCTGGTCTTTGGGTTGGTCCCATTCCAATAAGCTTGGTAAATTCTTCATTCCAAAATTTTCAAATACTTGTCTTATTCTCTTTATTTTGAACATTTAAATATTTATGCTTTGTTCTGATGCTTATTTTTGGTGAATGGTATTTAAAAACTCTCTAACTTGATTCTTTAAAAAATGGATATGTTTTTAAATTAACTTTTTTATCCATTTATCCATCCATTCTCTGATGATTTACAGTATCTTTACAATTGTTAACTTTTAAATATCCAGGCAACAATTTTCCGTTCTTATTGTTTATGTTTCTAGATTCACTCAGAAGCTATTTTGCTAAGTCCAGAGAACAATTCTTCATGATTTGTTTAGGGTAAGTATGGAGAAATTAAGATATTTGTAATGCCTAATCTTCCCATTCAGGACAAGGTTCTCCACTTACATATAGTCTTTTGTGTTGCTTAGAAAAATCTTTTAATTTACCTGCCAGTCTTATGCTTAGACTTGATTGTTCTTATAACTAAAGTCATCTGCCCCTTGCAGGTGGGGTATCTACTTTCATGGTTTTATAGATTCTGTGTTTCTAGACTAGGAAGTTAAAAATCAAGGACAAAAAGTGGGGGAGAGGAGGGCTCAAGCTGGCAAGATGGCTCAGTGGGTAAAGGTACTTGTCACCAAGCCCAGTGACCCAAGTTTGATCCCTGGATCCTTATAATAAAAGAAAAGGTCTATTCAAGCAAGCCATTCTCTGTCCACACACAAACACACATGCACACACACACACACACACACACACACACACACACACACTTAAATAAAATGATCATCATTTTCTTCATCTTTGAACTTCGTGGAAATCACTCCGTGCTACTCACCCCTGTGTGCTGGTCAGCTTTAATTTCATGTTTATGTTTCCCGTTGTCTTCCTAGACACTATAGCATCTAGAAGAGGCAATACAGGCCCTTTCCAAACATCATTGTCAACTGACTTTCTTTCTTCCAGTCTGAGTACAGAGTTTCCAAATGATTCCCAGACACAGAAGAATTCCTTCATTACCATGTATATTTAGCTCCCTTTTCTGTAGTGATATTGAAATGCATCATATTTTGCCGCACATTTTCACAGAACACCTGCCTGCATCCAGCACATGTTCCACCAGCTCTGTAACATCCTGTCACAGAAGATGAGGCTCCTTTGGAATGCTGTGCCCTTAGTGACTCCACAGCTTCCAGTGGTCAACACATTCCTTTCACTGTGCTCATGAGACATCTGCTTGGGATTCATTCCATAACTGGACCAAACGTTGACCAAATGTTTCATCCATCATTGCCGGAGCCCTCCCTCCAGGAAAGCTCGTGACTCTCACTTGTCATCGGTGCTTGTGTCCTCTTGTAGTACATGATTTTTCAAAGATTACCAGCGGCAACTCCCTGATTACATATCTGCATTCCTTCAACACCCTGGGATGAAACTTGGCTGTACCTGGAGACATGACCTCATGACGAGAATTAAAGCTCGCTCTCCTTTTCCATCAATTTTCGGCAACAATTCTCTGTCATATAGTTCATACTATCGTGTTGGAACTCTGGGACTTGAGGGGACCAGAAGCTGTAAAAGTCCTTGTCATGACCAGGAAGACTGTTTTAATTCAACACAAAAGCAATCTACCTCTTGGAGTGTGATCAACAATAACATCCTGATTCATGATAGCTTTTTCTCTGGTCTGGATGCTTTTCCCGGCTCCCCTGGGTCAGTCACTCTTTGGCACTTGTCTGTTCCGTTTCATCAGATGACCCCCATGTGCCAGACTCATCATTCTAAATCCTCAGCTAGAGCTTCTGAACTTGTGGTCTTTGAACTTGAACTTCTGATTTTTTTTTTTTCTCCTTGGCATTTGAACTGGAACTAACCCTCAGACCTAAGGACATACTCTTTTGTCCCATTGTTCTGGGTGAATGGTCCCACAATCAACTCTTTTTTTTTTTTCTTTTTTTTTTTCATTTAATTTATTTTATTTTATTTTACAACATAATTCAACTTTACATATCAGTCATAGGTTCCCCGTTCTCCCTCCTCCCGCCCCGTCCCCCTCCCCCCCTCCACCCCCATTTCCATCTCCTCCGAGGCAAAGACTCCCCCAAGGATTGAGATCGACCTGGTGGCTCAGCCTGGGAGGAGGGG
>CABHPQ010158645.1:0-22258 GCA_902168405.1 Peromyscus aztecus
TCTCAGGGTGGCATTGTTAATTCAGCTGCTCAGCACATGCACTGCCTGGTGCCCCCTCTCTGTCCTTAGTGCCAGGGTCTGGGACGAGCAAGTGTGGTGACACACAGGTTCAAAGCCAGGTCCTGCTTTATCCAACACTCTGAAACAGAGTTTGGGTATTAATAGTTTTTTGTTGTTGTTGTTTGGGGTTTTTTTGTTTTTTTTCGAGACAGGGTTTCTCTGTGTAGCTTTGGAGCCTGTCCTGGAACTCACTCTGTAGCCCAGGCTGACCTCAAACTCACAGAGATCCACGCCTGCCTCTGCCTCCCGAGTATTGAGATTAAAGGCATGCACCACCACCGCCCAGCATATTAATAGTTTTTTAAAACACTGCATTAAATGCCATTGGCCTTACTTGATGAACTGCTTGAGCATCTCATTAAACTGTGTGCTGCCCCTTACATGGCCCTGGGCCTCTGTGGCCCAAAGAAGCACTCATCCACGTGCACACACTCATCCACTCATCAGGTTCTTTACAGCTGTGCTCTGTCCTCAACTCTACTTTGCTATGAAGACCCAGAGGTGGTTTGAAATATTAAGATTGTCTGAGTAAAAATGGAGTCACTTACCCCCTGGCAAAATGGAATCATCAAAGGCCATGAAGCATGGATCTTCAGATACCAACCACTGCCTGATAGCAGGAACTTTCTCAAAACAAAATCAAAACCAGGACTTGGCACAAAAGCCACAATAAACTTGTGTACAGTTACCTCTATGAAGAGGTCCACCCAGCAACTGTCTGGTCAACCTCAGGGTGACGTCATCTGGGTGACTGATCCTGGAGGTAAGGATAATTGTTTCAAAACAACTCTGCAGTCCTCATCTTACCTTTAAACATCTTTGTCACCCTTGGCCACCTTGGACACACCCATAATTCACCATGGCACATGTGATCCATTGCCCTCACTTTCTGATGGAGCATTTTATCATTAGAGAGCCTCTCATTTGGTGGCCTAGGTTGACACATCCTATGTATCCCAGGAACATGTCACTGTGTGGTAGGGAAAACAGGTAAATGCCAGCGTAACTTTGAGAGGCACCAACTGTGGATGAGCACAAGGCGAAAGGCAGGAGGCAGAAGTCGCGGGTTCAGCCTCCAGTGGATCAGAAGAGGTTTCCTGGGGTCTGCACTTAGTGGCTCAGGCCTATAATCTCAGCTACTAACAAGGCTGAGGCAGAGAATCACAAGTTCAAGGCTTGGTTGGGGTACAGAATGAGGTCAAGACCCAACTTAGTAAACTTTGTCTCAAAATAGGAAGCAAAAAAGAAGGCTGGGGTACACAGATATTAGGGTATCTGCTTCCTGTATACAAGGTCTTAGGTTCAGTCCCTGTTCAGAGAGGGAGGGAGAGACTGGAGGGAAGGAGGGAAGGAGGGAGGAAGGGAAGGAGGGAGGGAGGGAAGGAGGGAGGGAGGGAGGGGGGGAGGGAGGGAGGGAGGGAGGGAGGGAGGGAGGGAATCTGCCAAGCCAAAGAACCAGGTTTTAGAGTGTGACGGTACTGGTTTGACATCAGCTTTATGGTGATCTTTCCAGAAGGAAGCCGAGGAGGATAAAAGGAGTGTGAGGAATGAGGGACCAGGCAAGAAACACACCTGAGTCCCTGCAGCTAGTTCACAAGAGCTGAGGCATCCTAGAGGAGCCTGAAATAATTCTGATTAAACCCCTCCTGTACTTCTTCCCTCTGCACTGCTGGCAAGGGAAGTACAATTACCACACGTTGTCAACATCTACCCAAAGAGGCTCACTCTACCAGCTGCAAATGGACTGGACATTGGGAATGTAATTCGTACTTGATAATTGTTCTTATCGCATATAGTTTTACTATGTTAGAGTTAAAACCTTTCCTTTTAGTTAGACAAAAAAAGGGGGAAATGTTGTGGGATATTTGTGCACTGTGTGAAGGTGTGTTGCTGTGATCTGTGTAATAAAAACTGAATGGCCAATAGCTAGGCAGGAGAGATAGGCGGGACTTCTGGACAGAAGAAAGGAGAGACACCAGGAGACACAGAGCAAGCAGGATGTGCAGGGGGAGAGGTAACAGTCAGAACATAGATTAATATAAATGGGTTAGTTTAAGTTATAAAAGCTAGTTAGGAACACGCCTAAGCTATAGGCTGCGCTTTCACAGTTGATAAGAAGTTTCCGTGTCATTATTTGGGATCTGGGACAACAGAGAAAGACTCCTACAGCTAGTGTTAAGCCGTAGATGTGACCTGTCACTTGTATGATGGGTTAATCTTGATTGTCAACTTGGTGGGATTTAGAACCACCATGGAAACACACCTCTAGTATGTCTGTGAAGGGGTCCCTAGATTAAGTTAGGTGAAGTAGGAAAAGCCACCCTATCTATGGATGGCACCATTGCCTGGGCTAAGATCCCGGGCTGAATAAAGAGGAGGACGCTAACTAAACACCAGCGTTTATCCTTTTCTCCTTTCTGGCTGCAGGTGGACTCGATGTGACCAGCTGTCTCACTCTCCTGCTGCCATGCTTTCTCTGACATGACTGTACCCTCAAACTGCGTGCCAAGGAAACCTCTCCTTCCTTCTACCTTCCTCTTCTCTCACTGGGTATTTTCTTACAGCAATAAGGAAGGTAACTAAGACACACTCCAAAAGTCTCACGTGTTAGAGACTCAGTCTCCTGCTGGTGACAATACTTTAGAAAGTCTAGAAGATGTGACATCTAGTTGGAGGAAGTAGGTCCTTGGCCTTTCCGTACTCTGCTTCCTGTCCTCTGTGAGGTGAAGAGCATCTTCCACCATGATGTTTCCCCAAAGCTCATAGGGCCCAGGCTGTTGACTGGACCTCTGAGCAAAGGTTAATTCTGACTGACACTGTAAGCAAAGCAAACCTTTCCTGCCTTGGGTTGTTTCTGTCAAGTATTTGGTCAATTACTTGTGATTCAAAAGAAATTAATACAAAAAAAAAAAAAATTTAATTCCGTCTTGTTCCCACCCAGGGTCCATATCCTGCCCCATCTCCATCTAGGCAGGAGAGTAGCCTTCTTCTCAGGTACTTGTGAGGAATGTCTGGAAGTCTGGAACCATAGAGTTCCCTCACAGTCCACCCTTGTATCACCTACCACTCACAGTCCTTTGTGCTCTCAAGCTCTCATTCTGTACCCCCACCCCCAAACCACCCAAGGGACAGTTCTGCTGACCCTGCCACCAGACCACAGCCCGCGACACTCAGAGCCATGCCACCAGCCATTGCAGGTCCTTCCAGAGTCCCAGGCTCCAGGGGCTGCATGGATAAGGGGAGAAGAGTCTCTTCCCCAGAGTTGACCTATAATTCAGAAGTCAAGATCCCTACACACTCCCCTGAGCATCCCTAAGAAGCTTGGGAACGGTTTTGTTGATCTTGGGATCTTATTCCTCTGATCAGTAGTCTCAAACACCAGAGCTTCCCGTGGGTATGGGCAGGAGAAAAGTCTTAGGCCTCTCCATTGTTCTCAGTCCCCTCTCTGCCTTTCCTCTCCCATCCCTCAGCCAGGAGCTTGTGTTCCCCTTCATGTTCAACACATTTGCTTCTCTTCATGGAAGAGCTTGAGTTCACTGTGTAACTAGACGGGCCTTCTTGGGAATCAGTCAAACCAATCAATCAATCAGTTCTGGATATAACATCATTGTCCGTTTCTTCTCCAGACAACTGCTCAGCTTTCAGTTGCTCGTCCCACCCAGTTGCAAAGAGCCGAAGCTCTTTGTGGCTGAAGGCTGCCTGGCGCCCCACTCTGCAGAGCATCCTGTGCCTGAGGGTAGAGGGCAAGGCTAGGTGGCCAGCCGAGGATGGTCTCAGAGGGTCTGGTTCCTCCCTCACACTTCAATTCAAAGCCATTGGCCTTGCCTCTGGGGCACAGTGCTGAAACATTAAATCATCATTTCTCTTGCCTCGTAAGAACAAAGTTCTTCGTCTGGTTTGGTTCAATAGGATATCCCAGAAGCCTAATACTGCACCTACCAAAGAACTGGAGCTCAGTAAATTTAAGCTGAATGAATGAATGCTTACCTTTGGCAAGTAGGAGGCCAGCTGTGCAGACAGAACATAGTTCATGTAAGCACCTATTCCAGACTCTCTTCTCTGCATGACCGCATCACTTTAGTCACATCAGTTTCCTTTTCTGTATGTGTTCCCACACTGGAAGCCAGCCGTAAGACACAGCAGGGCTGAAGAAATAAAGCAAGGGGTGAAGCAACCCGGTGACTACCGTCATGGCTACAGACACGACACAGAGCAGGAGCTAACAGGTGTTTCGTCATCTCCCTCCCTCCCTCCCTCCCTCCCTCCTTTCCTCCCTCTCTTCCCTCCTTCCCTCCCTCTCTTCCTTTCTTTCTCCCTTGTAATAAATAGTAAATTTATTTTTCTGTCAGCCATTCCAGCAAGTTAGGAGAATCTAAAGAGGTGGGGGATCTCCAACGTATAGGCCATAATCAGAAGTACAGATTAAACAAGCTGGGGCTCATGTGGCATCTAGAGGAGGTAGCCCGGGAACGGGGTCCTCAGCCTGTGAGATGTGCTGTCATTGTTAAACGGATAACGGCAAAGCTGGACTAGACTAGAAGAGCTCAGCTGGCGTCTGCTGCAGAACTGTTTGATTGCCAATGGGAGAAGCATGGCCCCCCCAAACCCATGACTTTTGTGGTCACAAGAGTGGTGAGCACCGTGGGCATTGAGATGGGGAAGACTGCTTTTTCTCCGTAGCCATAGTGAAGGGACTCACTGAGAGTGTGACTTGCCAGCTACCACACACAGAGCCCTGGAGAGTAAATGGGAAGTTGTCCTCAGATTCCCAGTTCCATTTCACAGCAGTCAGATGCAGCTGTGTCAGAAAAAGAGGGCAAACTCCTAACACAATTTTTACTCAAGAAAGAAAGTGTTCTCATTTCCCTCCAGCTTAGCACTGAAAAATGACTGGCACCAATAAAGCCCCGGGCTTGGCTAGCATTCAAGCCTCGAAATATAATAAGGAGGTAGCTAAGACTACGGAGCGTCTACCAACAGCCATTCTCTCTGCTTCCCTTTATCATTGGGACTGTGAACAAAGCAGACTTCCTAGAGCAAAGATTAATTTTTCCAGCTTTCTCTGTAGCTAAGTGTGCCCATAACTAAATTCGGGCCAAATGGAATCCCTGAGGGACTGTCCTCAGAGGAAAAGAGCCCACCCCACCCTTTTCAGTTCTTGCTCCTCCTATCTGCTGATCCAAATCTGGATTGATGGCTGCAGCTCTAAAAGCCATTGTGGCCCACCAGTTGCTGTTGAAAGTAATAACTGCATACACACCAGCCTGTGAACACCAAAGGTTCCTAACACAACAGAGTCCTTCTAGCCCTGCACTGGCTTTTTATTTTCTTAACAGCTGGGGACACAAATGACCAACTTCCTAGGGATTTAGCCACTGTCATGGAGAGTTTTCTATTATGAATGAGCAAACTTCCTCATAAGTAATGATATTCTAACATATCTCATTCAGCGGAAGCCGGAGAGTTCTGTGGTGAGGCTTTGTCTTTATTGTTCACATGTGACATATGTTCATGGAATGGATTTTGGACTCATCTCATCACCCAAACCACAGACTCCTCACTGGGATAAGGTCCAGCCACAACTGCTCCACAATTGATGGAAACATGAGTTTCTGGAGGGAGAGAGAGAATAGATTCCCAATCAGAGCTGAGCAAGCCATCCCTCTTTCCACGCATCTGTCTGTCCTGTTACATAAGCACTGACTGACTCTGTGCCAGGCACTGGGTAGTGTGTCTCCCATAACCCTCATCAATACACAATGATGAGGGCAGGACTTTTGCATCCAGATGTGAAAACTGAAGAACCATGAGGTAAGGAAAGTGAGAATTGAGGTTTTGTTGGGCCAGAGTTCTGTATTTAGAATTGTTTTTAATTATCCAGCATAGCTCCATCTGATGTGTTGCCTCACGTTACTCTAACGAGGTGGAAGACCCACAGGTCTGAAAATGCCCCATTCTCATGATGGGGTGAGAAGAGGTGGGACTAGTCAGTCAGAGGACTGCTATCGGAGCTTGCTTTTGGGGTAGATCGCCACTCAGGTAGGGTGGATAAAGCATCTTTTGCTGCTGAGCGTGGGCCTCACATTTGTTTGTATGGAACTCCCACCACCTAGATCCAACCTTATAGTTAGGAAGGGAAAACACAAGTCAGGGACACAGAACACTGTGTCTGCTTCCACCTCTACCACCTACCAGCTGTGTGTCTTCCAGTAGACTGGTTAAACATCTCTGAGTCTTAGACCTTCTCTAAAATGAACTCTGAATGTTTTCCTATTCTTTTCTTTTTTTCATAATCTTAATTATGAAAGGCTTGATCAAAGATTGTCAGGGCAATGCTCTTCAGAGTGTTCAGGATATTGCACTTTCAGTGGAAACTCAGGAACTTCCTTCCATGAAGCTTTCTCTGCTCACTAGTTCTTGATCAACTTGACACAAACTAAAGCTACCTGGGAAGGAAGAACCTGAGTTGAGGATTTGCTTTTATCAAGCTCACCAGTAGGCTAGCCTGTGGGGTATACCGATGGATGATAGATATGGGAAGGCCCATGTCGCTGTGGATGGGGCCGCCCCTGAGCATTCTGGGTTATATAAGAATTTAAGCTAAGCAAGTCAGGAAGCAGCTTTCCTCTGTGGTTTCTGCTTCAGTTACTGCCACCAGGTTCTTGCCTTGAGCTCCTGCCCTGACCTCCCTAGATGATGGACTGTAACCTGTAAGTGGAAATAAATGCTTTCATCCACCCAGTTGCTATGAGTCATGGTGTTTATTACAAGAATAGAAAGCCCGCTAGGACAGAAACTTGTTCCAGAGAAGTGGGTATTACTGTGATGGACCTGACCATGTTTTGGGGGTAGATTGTGGAAGTGTTTGGATAGAAAAGACACTGAAAACTCAGAGCTTAATGTCTTTCTCTGTGGGAACTTGGAAGAGAATGTTGAAAGAAATGCAGATGGTGGAGGCCTGGCTTGTGAAACTTCAGAAGAACAGTTGAGAGTTCCTCAAAGATTAGATCTAGGTTGTTCATGTGAGATTTTAAATTAACAATCCATGTTTTCTGGTCAGTTGGAATTGAAGAATCAACCATGATTAACAAGAGACAAGTACCACTGTAGTAACACCTTTGTGTTACTTGGACAATCTGTACTGGTTAGTTGTGGCTGAAAATTCTGCTATGATTAATAAGAGTCAAGTATTGTTATGGTGAAATCTGAGGATCAGGACACAGAGCTGTGGTCTGGAGGGTCAAGGCTGCATTGCAAGCTGGAAGCTCAACTTGGTAATGTGCAAGAGTCTCCCAAATGATGCTGGTTATGGTTGCATGAGAGCTGCAGGACTGAAGGGGTCATGGAGAGCAGCTGAGGTTTGACACTGGGTGGCAGGATTGGAGTCCCTGTAGAGAGGCTAGAGAGGCCATTGGTAAAGGTGCAGCCTCAGTTGTAGCCGAGACACAAGGATACTGAAGACACCAGAACCCTGGGATGTCCACTAAGAACAGTGGCAGGTGTAGAGTGGAGCCAGCCTGATCCTACCAGATAAGCTATGTGTTGGAATTGGAAGAGTCAGAGAACTGAACTGCTCAAGTCTTTTGGATCCCACAAAATAGTAAATCCCAAATACCAGACACTCTTGGACTTTGGTTTTACTTTGATCTGAGCTATACTCTGGTTCTTCTCTCTTAGAATACAAAGTATTTAACTTACTTTGAATTTTAAAGGAGCTCACAGTTAAGATACTGGATGTTAGAAGAGTTAAAAAATTTTAAAGTTGGACTATGTTTTATATTGTGATGCTAACATGAAATGTTAGGGATAAATAAGAAAGGAAAGGTTATGGTTTAGTAGTAATATACTTGTGTGTGAAGTTTATAAGGGATGAGTTGTGCTGGTTAATCTTTGTAACTTGCCACAAGCTAGAGTCACCTGGAAAGAGGGAACCTGAATTGAGAAATTTCCTCAGTCAGACTGGCTCATGGGCATGTCTCTGTGTCATTGTTTTGGTTGCTAATTGATGTAGGAAGGCCTAGCCAACTGTGAAAGTTGCCTCCTCTGGGCAGGTGGTCCTGAGTTGTACAGGAAATCAAGTGAAGCAAACCATGGAGAGCTAGCCAGTGAACAGCAATCTTCTATGGTTCTGCTTCAGTTCCTTCCCTGGCTTTCCTGGATGATGGCGTGTAAGCATTAAGATAATATAAACCTCTTTTCTCTCTAAGTTGCCTTTGGGCACAGTGTTTATCACAGCAATAGGAAGCAAGCAAGGACATCCCTAAAATAATTCACAAAATAAATAACAGGCTCCAGTTGCAGTTTCTTTTTATAAAAGAAAGAGGACATTTGAAAAGAGACTGTTGCATGGAAATAGTCACCATAATCTGTTTTTGCTCCTCCTTTGTTTTTTTTTCTTTCTCTAGAGCATCCTCTTCAAAGAAGTCCACAGAAAAAGGTGTCCAAGCTTATTTGTTGTATAAACTGACAACATGACCACTCCATGGTATGGCTAAGGGGAATGTTCTTATTGTAGACAGGAGAGAACAGCCAGAGGCATCTGGAAGAGTCCAGAGCAGAGAGAGAAAGAAGTAGATTGAACATGGCCAACAGATTGGATGTGGCCAGGGCTGTCTGTGAGAGAGAGGAGAATAGCAGGGGCTAGAGAACAGAGAGAAGCAGGGGCACAGCGTAGAGAGGGTTGGGGAGAGCCTAGTGACTTTAGCGGGGTTATAAGGAGCATGAGTGGCTGGTGGAAGGGAAGGAGGTGAAAAGGAAAATAGACTTTGAAATGTGTAACAGGTACTTCTGATACTGAGGGAGCCTCACTCTGACCTTTGCTTATTAGTTCTTCACTCTCTGTCCTTTTGGGCAACTGTGTTTTCCTTTAACACAGGCAATCTCATACACACACTTTGGTGTGCTAATAGGCACCACAGGTAGCCATTTGCCCCTTCTGCCAGTGAACAAGGGAACTGGGTTTTTTTTTTGGTAGAAGGGAATTGGCTTCAAAAGTTCCTGAGGAATGCTGGCTGTTATCTAACTGTCAAAAATCCTCCTATAATCCAGGCTGAGCACAATTCTGGATATTTGGGGAATTGGAGTCTCCTTTGTACCTAACAATTTGATGACAAGCAATCATCTGAGATCAATTATTAACTGAGCAAACAGCCAGATCTTAAGTCTGAACAGGAGCTACTATAGTCCTACAAGTTGAAGTGAGTTCAAAAACAAATATTTTTGTTTGTTTGTTTTTGAAATTCGAGGGGGTGGGGTCAAGGAGCCCAGGCTAGCCTCAAACTCACTAAGTAGCCAAGAGTGATATCAAACTGTTAATTTCTCTATCTCTACCTCCTGAGTGCTGAGATTACAGAATTTGCATCACCACACTCAGTTTTTTCAGTTTGGAAGATGGAATCTGGGACTTTGTGTATGTTAACAAGCCCTCTACCTGAACCAACCTCCCCAGGCAAAAATAAGTATTCTTTGGAAATGTCTTAGGCCATGGGGAATATTCAGGAGCACTTACAGAGCATATAACTCTGGAACTTTTAGTTTATGTGTGGGGAAATTTGAGTTCCAGAAAAACTGTGTATCTCATTGATCAGCTAATAGAAAGCTAAGGCTAACCCGTGGCTTGTTGGGACATAAAGAAGTCAGAATCAAGCTGTGTTTGGTGGCTCACACCTGGGAGGTTGTGGAAGGATGATTTCCACCAGCTCAAGGTTAGCAGGGTTCATGGATTGGAGGCTACATGGTAAGTTTCGGGCTAGCCTGTGCTACAGGAAAAGACCCTACCTCAAAAAAAAAAAAAAAGGAAGGGAGGATGAATAGAGGGACAAATAGGAAGTTAGAATCAGACGTTGTATCCCTGATTTTCCCTATGACATTAGGCAAGTGTTTAACACCAAGGGTTCAAAGACTCAGGACAGTAGATTCACTAGCCTGGGCACCCGGCTTAAGCACTTCCTGGAACAAAGGGACTCCAAGCTGCTCTCAGCAACTGGGGCACAAAAGGGGAAGCCGGCAGATGGAAGGAACTCTTAAATGTAAGAAACTCTTAAATGTAAGAAGTAGACCCAAATGGAAGTGAGGGGCTGCAGGGGCACTGAGCTCAAGTGGCCCACTGTTCTGCAAGCTGCAGGCAGCTCCGCTAAGACAAGATGGCTAAGGATGCAGAGGCTGATGAGGATTCAGTCAGGTGATGAGGTAGAGGAGAGTGTTTTGGGCATCAGGACAAGCGTGCAAGGCCACGGAGGTATCAGAAACATTGGCCTCCAGAGAAGTCAGGGGAAGTCTTATATGTGACGGGTAATATGAACAATGGGGGAATGTGGAACAACAGTGTATGCTGGCCCTCACAGGTGCCCAGGCTCTGTCCTAACTGTAAAGGGGGTTGGGGTACTGAAGAGCAGGTCAGCTATGGCGACGTCCGAGACACACTTGTGAATTTTCATCTGAAAATGTGGATTCTCAGACACTCCCTGCTTTCTCTGCGCCCATTGGTGGTCTGCCATCATATTGCTGTCCAAACAGAAGCCTAACCATGTCACCTTTTGCTCTACAGCCCTCAGGGTTTCCATCTCCTCTCTTAGAGGGCATAAAGTCCAAAGTGTACAATGTGCCTACTGTCCCTAACTCCTACACCTTCCGCCTTCCAGCTAGACACCACCAGCCACCCTCCCTCCCCACTGTCCCTGAACACTCAGTACCCTTCCTCTCTGTGTCTGCACAGAGTGTCTCCATACCCACACAGCAGTCTCTCTCTGACCTTTGCTTATGAGTTCTTCACTCTCAGTCCCTTTGGGCAACTGTGTTTTCCTTTAACACGGGCAAAATCGTGCACACACCCTTCTGCCTCTTTCTTATGAGTCCGTGTTAGAAGCAAGCTCTGGAGCAGGGGACCTACCTCCCATTCTCTGCTGTTGCTCCAATGTCTGGTATGGAGCCTCAGTCAGCATTTGTTGTATCTGTGGCTGAATAATCCCTCAAATGTACGTTGAGAAGCTGAAAGGATGGAATTGCTGCACTGTAGCCCTGGGCATGGCAGAGTGCTAATCTGTTCATTTCTGCCCCATGACCCTTGCGCACTCCCTGTTAGAAGTTCTTCCCAGGGAACTGTTCTCTAATGCTCCCACTGAACCCCTAAAAACATCTATCTAGCTAGTCTGGACCCAGCACTTCTGCTAATTTAGCCAACGACACTGCCAATCATTGGCTGTTTCCCCAGTCGAGGGCAGATGTGGCCACATCTTGTGGTGAAGGTGGTTTGGACGTTGGCATCTCTTGGGACTTGCCACTGCCCTGGTTACTATGAACACTCTGAACTGTGTGGTCAGATCCTGTGTGGCAAGCATAACAGAGGGCACAAGACCTGTGCCAGGCATGTGAATCATTTTGTAGGGAGAGAAAAGGCTAATGTTCCCTGAATCCTTGACTGCTGGGCTTTGCCCTGCTGACCCCAACAGGCTTAATGTCCCTCGGCCTGTGGGCTCAGGATGGTGCTGAGTGAACCTGCCGACTTCCCACTTCTCATTGAAGGGTCATACCCAGCTCCGTGTATAGTGGAGAGGCCCCCCCAGTCCGACTTCCTGAAGTCCTTTCTACTCACCCCTGCATCCTCTCTTTTGAACTCACAGTGATTTAGCTAATAAGTGGGGAGGTGCAAGCTTCTATAGAAGGATGGGATTACATCCCGCCAAAGGGCCTTTTCCAATCTCCAGGTGGACATCGCTCAGTTCATAGACTGCTTGTCCAGCATGAAGCTTGTGTCTGATCCCCAGGAATGT
Source organism: Peromyscus aztecus (assembly GCA_902168405.1). NCBI lineage: Eukaryota > Metazoa > Chordata > Mammalia > Rodentia > Cricetidae > Peromyscus > Peromyscus aztecus. The sequence goes on from CABHPQ010158645.1 coordinate 11,829, forward strand.
ATGAACCACGGGTAGTGACACGCATCTGTAATCCCAGCACTCAGGAGGTGGAGGAAGGAAGGTCTGAAATTCAAGGTCATTTTCAGCTACAGAGGAATGTGTTTCAAAAAACTAGTGTTTTACCTGGATCCTTTCTCTCTTTCATCCATCTCTCCCTCCCTCCCTCTCTCTCTCTCTCTCTCTCCCTGTCTTTCTGTCTCTGTCTCTGTCTCTCTTTTCAAGACAGGGTTTCTCTGTGTAGCCCTGGCTATCCTGGAACTTACCCTGTAGACTAGGCTGGCCTCTGCCTGCCTCTGCCTCCGGAGTGCTGGGATTAAAGGCGGGCACCACCACTGCCCAGCAATCAAGAGAAGCTGACCCATAGGTGATTCTTCTCCTTTTTCTTCTTCTTCTTCTTCTTCTCCTCCTCCTCCTCCTCCTCCTCCTCTTCTTCTTCTAGATTTATTTTTATTTTGTGTGCATTGGTATTTTGGGTGAGAGTGTCAGATCTCCTGGAACTGGAGTTACAGACAGGTCATGACCTGTGGGAACTGAACCCAAGTGCTCTGGAAGAGCAACAAGTGCTCTTAACCACTGAGCCATGGTTTGGACATGGCCTTGAATGTGGGCAAAGCCTGAATCTATATGTGTCTGTGTAGAGAGAGGATCCTTGGCTCCCTTCAGCTTCTCTGCTGGACCCACCCTTGTGAGCTTCTGGTCCGAAGATGATGAATGACTCACCTGCGGTCAGAGCACCCGCAGCAGCTCAGCTTCTGCATCCCACATCCTGCATCCAGCATCCCGCATCCCGCTGGGGCTCGTATCTCCATCATCCAGGTCATTGCTGCTGCTTAAAGTGACTAACAACTGCAAAGGCAAAAATTACGAAAACTAAGATTGGGGGGGGGGGGGGGAAGCAGACAAACTAGGAAAAAAAAATTCAACCACACACCACACACCATCCTTCCTGCTCAATGGGGCAAAATTCCTCTTCTTTTTTGTTTCTCCCTTTACTCTCAGAGAAATAGATTGCAAGAATTACATAAAAGTCTCTCTTCTCAGCGCAGATTTTTATACTTTTGTACATTTTCTTTTTCGAAAATACTGCAGTGGCTCAGGGTTACTGATGAGACACTTTAGAGCCATTTTTTTTCCCCCTCGGGAGAAGAGCTGGAAATTTAAAACCTCATTCATTTAACTTGTGTAAGTGTCGCTGTGGAGGAGTGAATGGGAGGAAGTGTCTCAAAGGGCCGTCATCATGGTGGGCTCTGCTCCATTCCAGGGCGGACTGCATCCTTCAGAAAGGTGTTTTTCTTGCATAGTTTTGATCTTTTTACTTCACTTAAAACTGTTATGAGGCTTTTTTTTTCCTTTTGGGGGACAAGCCAAATTCAGTGAGCTAAATTTACTCTTAAACTCCCCTCCATTTTTTTCTATTCCTAAATACCCTCTGTTTTTCTATTCTTAACTCCAGTGAGGCCCTGGCTTTAAAATATTAATTTTAAGCTGTTGCTCCAGCAGCTGGTGAGCCCAATATGACAGTGATTAAGTGTAATGTTATAAGGGTTCCTAGAATAATTTTTTTCCTAGAATAAACTTAACAGGCACAGGAATAGTAGTAAGGAGTTGTCATATGTGTCTCCCTTATCTCTTGAAGCCCTGAGTGCCTCTTGCCAGTCCTATACCTGAGAAAAATGTCCCTTAGGTATCAGTCTTGAGTGACACGGAGCTATACACACTGTACTTTGATTCTTCTGCTGCTCTGTCTATTGGTTTAGAGACTCCTCACACAAAAAGAGGATTATAGACGATTATTCTTAATCTTGTGGGAAGAGACACACTGTTGTGCAGGATGGGAACTAAGAACCCAGTGATTTATTTACCCTTGGGCCCATTAAAATCCGGCTTACCAAGCCACACCTATTTATTTGTAGCTATTTTCTCTTGTGAAATTTCATTAATGTATAGGGATCAAGTTAATTTAAAGGGATACAGGCTAATTTGTTATTAAATATGTGCCTGTCTGCAAACCTCGAGCCTGCCTCTTCCATGCTGTGTGACCCTGGGAAGCTCACCTCACTTCTCTGAACCAGAAGTGGTAACACCCCTGAAAAGGCTGTATGAAGGATCACTGAAACCAAAGCACGTAGCAACATCATCAGCTCTCTGTGCTGCACATGACGCACATATACATTCATTTCCACTTTCCCACTCAATTCTTAGAAAATGTCGGTTTTGTTCAGTTGAGCAAATATTGACTTTGTGTTATGTGCAAAATTCTGGGGACATAAATGTTCGCTCATGCCCTTAAGATTCTCTCCATCTTCTAGGGCAAATGGAGCCTTGCTTTGTCCTTCAAGGCAGATGAACACATCTTCACCTGAGTATGAAGGAAGTGTGTTGGGATCCAAATTTCACTTAATGCGGTTTTTCCAAAAAAAAAAAAAAAAAAGTTAATGAGTCTCTGGGAGCCTGGGAGGACCGATAAGTTCTGGATTTAATGAAGAATGAGATTTTTGGGAAGCCACAGTAAGGAAAGGACACTGTCAGAGGCAGCATTGAGGGCAAAGACAAGGGAGAAGGAATATAATGTAACTAATAAAATACAGTGAGTCCCTGGATCCATGGGGGCCACATCTCTGGACTCAACCAAGTGTGGGTTGAAAATACCTGATGAAACAGATGTGGCTGAGGGGCCAGAGAGGTGGTTCCATGGTTAAGAACTCTTGCTGTTCTTTCAGAGAACACGCTCAGTTCCCAGCACCCATGTCTGGCGGCTCACAACTGCCTGTAACTCCAGCTCCTGGGATCTCACACAGTCTCTGGCCTCCATGGGCACTGGCATACACTGGCATACATTCTCACAGACACACACACATAAGAAAAAAAATCTTTTTTAGATATAGCTACAGACTGTGGTGATATTTTATTTGTGCTAAAATGTGGTGATATTTTATTTGTATGTTAATAAATTAAGTTTGCCTGGAGATCAGAGGACACAGCCAGCCATAAACAAAAGTCAGGCAGTGGTAGCATATGCCCTTAATCTGATCACATGGCAAGCAGAGTCTCTGTGTGTTCAAAGACACACTAGGGAACAGCCAAGCATGGTGGCACATGCCTTTAATCCCAGTACCAACCATAGAGACCTGGAGGTCTGTACAGACAGGCAGTGACGAGGAAGTGAGGTAGCTGGGCCAAGAACCAATGAGATGGCAGAACAGCAAGGCAATAAAGGCGCAGGTTAGACAGGAAGAAGCTCTCTCTTGGGAAGCTATGGCTGCGTGGTGAGCTAAGGCTAGCTGGTGTCTCTCACTATTTCCCTGATCTCTAAGGCTTTCATCCCTATTGGCTCTGTGTTTCTTATTTAATATTCGTCTTATTTAAATTTGTCTACAACAGACTTTACTTTCTTGCCACCAGTTCCCAAAGAACCACATAGTGTTTAATCCACACTACACATTAGGGAGAGATGGTTTAAATAAGACAAGAGGACTTAGGAGAGGACATGCAGATTTTATTTTATTTATAATTATTATTATTTAATTATTTATTGTTGAGCATTCATGGATTTCGGCATCCAAGGTAGTCCTCAAACCAGTCCCCATGGATACTTAGGGACAAGGGATGACTGTACCTGGGGGGTGGGGAGCTGAATCTCCTCAGGGAGATGGCCAAGTAAGAGAGACAGAGATACTGATGCAGAGAGAGAGAGAGAGAGAGAGAGAGAGAGAGAGAGAGAGGCTCTAAAAGATGAGGTGGGACACAGTGGCTTTTCAATATCTCCTCCGTCTGACCCTCCATGAAGGGAGTCTTACAACTCTAGCAGTGAAGTAGACATATTTGCCTTCAATCATTTATCATGGCTGTTTCTCAACTCCCTCCTGTGTGCCAGGCTCGTAAGAGTCAGCAGTGAATGAGGCACTGACTGTTTCACCCTTCGAGGAGCTGGCACTCCAGTGGGACAAATGAGTGAGGGCAGAAACAAGTGACCATATGTCAAACGGAACCTTAGGGCAGTAGTCTTACTAATCACAGGCACCACGACAAGGGATTGAATTGTGTGCCCTGGCCCAGAACTCAGATGTTGAAGTCCTCGGCCACAGGACTTCAGAATGTAGCCGAGTTTAGGGACAAGGTCTTTAAGGAGGTAATTGTCACACTACAGTGAGGTCCAGTGGGTGGCTCCTAACTTGACAGGACTGCCCCCCCCCCATATAAGAAAGGACATCCAGACACATGGACAGGTGTGTTCAGAAGAAAGGTGATCTCAAGAGATCAAGAGAAGATATTGGCCTAAGAGGCAGGGACAACACATCCCACCCTCACAGTCCTCAGAAGGAACCCACCCACCCACCCACAACTTCTGGTACTTTCAGCCTCTAGAACTAAGAGGCACTAAGTTTCTGTTGCATGGGCCAGGCAGTTGATGGCAATTTCATATCAAGCATAACAACACCATAGCCCATGAGAGAAGAAACTGAGGCTTGGAAAGGTGGTATGTCCCCCAGCAGGGCCCTTCCATATGGGAACACTCCAAGCTTTTGTTACTCTGGGGTGTGGCCTTCTCTCAGTGTGGGCCATCAGAGCCCTGTACTAGCCCCAACCCGGAACAAGCTGCAATGCAATCAGAGAAGGCTCGGTAATTACTGCAATTCATCACCCCAGTGTTGTGTATGTACACTGCCAATTATCTCCCATGGTGCCCACAGGACAGAGCACCTGCTTCTCAAGGGGTCAGGGGATCTGATTCCCTGCCGCTGCTTCCTTATTTATGTTGCAAAGCCCTGTGTGTGACTTGACCTCTATAAGCCCAGAGAGTCCATCAGACAGAAGGAAATGTCTGAAGTTCAACTGTACTGATATGCAAATGCAGGGTCAAAGGGTCCTACCCGCTTCCCAGCATGTATGTATCTGGCCATGCCACACCTTAAAAGGCAGAGATTAGCTTTATCTTCCCCCATTTCACAGCCAAAGAAAACTAAGATCAAGGAAACAAAGAAACTTGGTGTTGGAATTAAAAAAAAAAAAAGTTTTATTTTGGAACCAAATATGAATGACCATGGTTTGGGAACACAGATTTAGGTCTCCCCAAATACCGTGTTCCATTGAAGTAGCTATCTCATGAACTATAGTAATAGAACAAAGAAGGTCATAAGATAACACACTTTTCAAATACATTGCTGGGTATAGCTGGTAGTCGGGGTACAGCAAAGCAAGGAAAACTGCTAAGAGTCCTTCAAAGCTATCCGACAGCATTCTTAACATTTGACTCGGGAAAACTAGGAGTCTCTTCATGCATTCCAAAGGATTTACTTAATGGTCACAAAAGGTCACAGAGGACAATAAATAGGTAGGAAGAGGATGGAAAATATCCCTAAATAATTCAACCCTTTCAGACCCTGCTTCTTTGCGGGAATTCTCATTCATGTTGATCATGGCTGTCCAGCTAGTGAGCAGCAGACCTGGGGGTCAAACACAGCCCTTTGTTGTCTCTGATTGGACTCTATGTGGATAGCCGGGAGATGACCCGGTGAGTAAATTAAACATCATATAAGCATGAGAACCTGATGGTGAGCCCTCAAACCCACTGAAAAAGTAGAGACAGGCAGATCTTCAGGAAGATCCTTGAGCTCACTAGCCTGCCAGACTAACCTAATCAGAAAACCCTGAATGCCAATCAACAGCAAGATGGGAGGCTCTTGAGGGACAACACCCAGGTTGACCTCTGACCCTCACATGCATGCACACACACACATGCACCTACATACAAACAAAATACACACACATTCGTCTGGAAATGTTCCTGAGTGCTCAGTGCCTGATGTGGAGAATGAAAGCAGGCAGCCTTTCCATCTTGTCTGGACTCCGCTGGCACCCTGTCAAGATCGCTTTAGCCGATTGGTTTCCCAAATGTTCAGTGGCAGGCTCACTGGGTAAAAGGGCCAGTAGTGAAGCCTGACACCTGAGTTTGACCATTCCCTCTAACACTCAGGATCTACATGATGGAGAGAACCACCTCTCTCTAATAGCCCTCTCGTTTACACGTGCACACCATGGTACATGCATGTCCACACACATACACAATGCAATTTTGTTTTTAAAGGGCAGTGCACTTGGGATCTGGGGAGTCCTACTTCAGAGGTCCCAGGGATGATGGCATCTAGGTCCACAAGATGTTAGAGATAACCACTATACATCTCTAGCTTTAGTGAAATGGGCTTTTCCCAAAGGACAACAGAACACAGAGAAAGTTCCAGATCGTTAGACTGGGGCTTTCAAGTCATTCCACCCACTTTGACGTCATGACTCCCAGGAGCCCAGCTCTCCAGATTCATGCTAGGTTGCAGGACTGTAGCCGGCTCAAATGACAGAGGGGTTTACAAGGGAGATGGTTTCCCGTTACCACTCAATCACAGGTGAGGAAGAAGCAGCAATCAGTTTAGATGCCGTCACAAGCATTACCTATTTCCTCCACCCTGGTGACTCTAGGGGACTGTTCCCAGGCTGGAAATGGGGGCTCTGTGTTCTGGAGCTTCTGATAAAATGGGGCACCAGGGTGATTGGACAAGCATGCCTACCATGACAGAAGCTTTGGTGATATATACCTCCTGTTGGAAGCCAAGGCGACACACAGAATGCTGGCTGTCTCTGAGGGTCAGGTAAAATGTGGGAACGAGTTCTTTCCGAAGCTCCCTCAAAGAGGGCAGGAAGGTCTTCTGAGCAGACCAGGGTGTGGAGCAAGGATCAGCCGTGGGCACTGCACCCTCAGCTTGTTGAGGGCTTTAATGGACATTAAATTCCTATCACAAAAAATAGCCGCTTAAGGGCTGGGGATGTGTAGCCCAGTGGTAGAGAACTTGGTACCATATGCAAGGCCTTGAGTGGGATCTTCAGCACTAAAAAGAAAGAAAACTTAGAAAATAAAAAAGTGTCTGTCTAAAAGTGAATTATCCAGTGGCAATTAGCGTTCTGTAAATGTTGGTCAACCGCCTCCTCCATCTAGCTCTGACATCTTCTCATCACTCTTAAGAAAACAGTTACTCCACGGAGCCCCTCCCCCAGACCTCAAAGTCTCTGGCAACTGCCAATCTGCTTTCCCTGTCCTGGTCATTCAGACAGAGAGTTGCACAACACCCTCTTCTAATGGCCTGCAGAAGGTCAGGTTGAGAAGGACCGAACTGCAATTTTCCTGTAGTTTTTAAGTTTATTTATTTATTTATTTTTGGTGGTTGTTGTTTTGTTTTTGTTATTGTATTTTAACCTTTATTAACATCATTTTGTCTATGTTACTAAAAGTTATATATTTCATGTTTAAAAACAAAACCAAAGCCCAGAAGTAAAGGAAAAATGAAGAATTATTACAGTGCCACTCTGCAGTGTGACTACACTAACACTTCAGAGACAAGTCTTCCATGGTCCCCAAGGAGAATACAATGGGGTGACCATGCTGTAGGTGTGCTGGGCTGGTTTCTCAACCTCTCTGTCTCGTGTTTTCACTCATAAAAATGGAGATGATAACAGCACCCTTAATTTATTTGGGGTACAACTGAGCACAAATGGTGTGAGCTACTGAGAATGTGGACTCAACACAATACACACTTTGATTATGCTTCTTGCTCCCAACTCAATGAAGTCAGGACCATTGCATTTACAGAAAAAGTCAAGGGCCAGGGAGGTCAAGTATGTGCCAAAGGTGCAGGGGATGAACAGTCCTTGAATACTTCCATGTCTAGATCATTCCCATCACTCCATTCTATAGTGAGGGAAACTGAGGCATTGAGAGGTTAAGACTGCCCAGGATCCTGTGCCTTCTGACTAACTAGACAGTAGTCAAAAGAGGTCATGGGTGTGCTCCATTTGATTCTCTTGCCCCTCCCTGGGAAGCAGGCCATTCACTTGGAAATTAGCACCAATGGGCAGGGCCCCTCACCTCTGTGTGGTTCCAGGCATCTGGCACTGCCTCCTGGGTGTCCCAGGCTGCTGTTAGCTCTGATGCCTCCTGGCTGTGACTGGAGAAGCTCCTGCCATTCTTCTAGATAAGGAAAAGCTCTGCTGTGGAAACAGGCTCCTTGGCCCCTGGGTTCTGCCCAAATCACTCAGGTACTGTTGTGACACCATGCAGGGCCCCGAGGCTACAAAATACTCCTTTGGCTATTGGCAGTCCTGTCATTGAAGTCCTGGGAGCAGGGCTATGGACTCTGAAGAGAGAGCAGCTTCAGGATCAATGAAGATACCTTCTTGGTCTGCATCAGAGATGGGACCTGCCCACTGGTGGGTGGGTGGTTAATGCTGTTACCAAAACAATTCCACAGGCCTGCTGAGCTTTCTCTCAGATCCACCAGGGAGCTGTAAGGCTGCAGCCTTTTCCCAGGATGCTAATTAAAATCATGACTCACCCAAGCCAACATCAAAAATAATTCAACTTGGAGGAGTAAGGGGACCTAGTGGCTCCGATGCTCAAACCCCTACAGAGCATAGACGTTTTTTGTAATCCAGTCTTTCTAGAGAGCTCTCCCAGGGGAGAATACCTCTCAAGAGGAAGCTGCTTCTCAACCTCCAGGAGCCCTGGGACCAGAGGCCCACATAGCTGCCAGGTTTCCCTGTGGCTGGTCCCATAGGACTTGAATCTGCAAACAGAACCCTTTTCCTCTGGTCTTGCGGGGTGGGGATACTTGGCCTGGGCTCAGAGAGACACTCTGCTTTCTGAGTTTCCAGGGAAACTTACGACACTAGGTCCTGTTTTCAGGACCTATCTTGACAGGCTCCTAAGAGCCTGACTGGCATTTCCAATGGATTGCAGGTCTTATCATTCCCCTTCCATAGAACCCAATAGGTTACCATGGTCCCACTGAGGGATCATGGGTCTTGAGAGGTAGTGGAGAGGGATGCTGGAAAATATCTTAGTTCTGAACTGGCTTTCTTTACCATCACCATCATCCCTGCTGCCTAGGTAGGCACTGAGTCCTCCCCAAGTGCCTCTACTACCCTGAGCTCTTTATGCACAGCTCAGGCCCTCCTTCTTCTCCATGTTGATAGGTATGTGCTCCCATAGGGACCCACTGTGATTCGCACTGGTTGCACATGGTGAAGGTTGACTGTGACCCACAGAAGATCCCAAGTTGGGATGAAGCTTTCCAGTTCTTTGCCTTGACAGTGACTAAAAGTTCTGAGTGGCAAGGCAACAAAATAATATCCATGTCCAGGCTGCAGTCTGTGGCATGTGGAGAGGAGCTAACCGGCTGTTCCTCTCACCATGCCAGCCCTTGTCCCTTGGTGACAAAGCCATGACCAGGTCTGGGGACTTACTCTGACGTACACTCCAGGGAGTGGGTTGTTCACTGGTGACAGGCGACAAGATGAGTCGATGCAGAGCCCATGCATTCTCCTCAGCATCCTCACTCCCATGTCTGTGACCACTCATGCATGGCCTGCAGGGCAGTCTCAGTTCCTGAGATGAAAGGAGAGGTCCTTCGAAGGTTTTTGGGAAAGAATCTCCACCCCAGGAGAAAGGACATGTGACGAGACATTGCCCTTCCTATCCATGGCCGTGATTCTATGAAGCTAAGCTGCTGAGAATTTGAGCCATCACCTTATACCCATGGGCCAAACCCATGGACAAGAGTCAGTAAAGGCAGGGCTGCCTGCGATTGGATAACATTCAAAACAGCAGCAGGAAGTAACCCACCTGCTCAGCCTGCTCTTGCACTCTTCCTGGCACTGGATAAAGAACCTTTTGTTCCTTGATCTTGAAATTCTAGTGTGTACAGGAACCATTTAGAACTCAGCAGCAATGTTGGATTCAGTGGGACTGAGTGAGCCCAAGGCTTTGCATTTTGAACAGTCTCTGGAATGATGCTCATGTTGATTCTGATGGTGGTGCTGGCCCTAGCTTATGCCACACTTTTGGAGCCACGGCTGAAACTAATATTTGATGTATGCTCCAGTACTTGTGAATGAGAGCAGTCTATGCAGGAAGTGCTTTTGAGAGTATGGGACCAGCAAAGCAATTGTTTTCCTTCGTAGTTGAAAACTGACATAAATGTTAGCTCACTTGGTAGGGCTAGGAGCTGGTTTATTTTGCAGAAAAGAAAACGGAGCCTTGGAGGACTACGTCTTTAATTTACCTTTGAAGGTGACAAAAACTTAGCTGCAAAGGAGTTAAAGCACAAAAGGGAAGTTAGGTCTAAGTTTATATAGAAAGAACATGGGTATGCTTCAGGTACAGCTCGATCCAGTCGCTCATGTTACGTCGTCTGGGGTTCCCCAGCACTGAGCAGCTTTCTTTGTGTAGCAGAGAATCTGATGACTAACAACCCAAGGCTCTCACTCCACAACACCAAATTAGGACTCCAAAGGAGAGTGTCTCACTGACTTAAGAGCGTGTATAAAACCCACTGATCCACCTGCAGAGGGTGAGGATGGAGACAGGTACCAGTATTAGAAAAATT
>CABHPQ010158646.1:1849-14972 GCA_902168405.1 Peromyscus aztecus
AAGAAGAAGAAGAAGAAGAAGAAGAAGAAGAAGAAGAAGAAGAAGAAGAAAGCAATGAAAATTGCGTTTTTATTTACTGTGTGTGTTTGTGTGTGGGTGCCATTGCATGCAGGTGGAAGTCAGAGAACAATTTATGGGAGTCAGTCCCTCACTCCACTGTGTAAGTTCTAAGGTTCAGACTCAGGTCATTGGGCTTGGGAGCAAGTACCTTTACTGATGAACCAACTCACTGGCCCTCTCCTTTTTGTTAAGGCAGGGTCACAGCTCAGGCTGGGCTTGAACTCATGATCCTCCTGCTTCAGCCTCCTGGGATTACAGTCATGTGACACTGCTTCTCAGCACCACCTCACATCTCTCTTATGCATTGCTGGACTAAGACAGAGGATTCTGGGGTGCTATTCCTAGCTTAGATCTCGATGCCAGTGCCCCACATGTGTTCCCCATGTGAACTCCCAAGGCACCATACACTCCTCTGCATGTGTGATGTGCTCCCACCTAGTGTGGCCACAGGGCTACACTGGAAATAGAAGTCACACTCCTTTTGTGGTCCACAAACCCTGGTGAGCTGGTCCTGCTGGTCTTTCTCACCCATCATGCGCCATCCCTCTCACCTACAACTTCCCACTTCCCAAGCCGTCTGTTCTTGACACCGGCCAAGCCATTTTCTGCCTCAAGACTCAGCATGCTGGTCACCCTCCCTGCAAAGTGTTTCCCCGGCTCTCACTGAGTTCTCTGTCTTGCTTTGTTTTGTTTTTAAACAGAGTCACTCTGTAGACCAGGCCAGCTTCAAACTCAGAGACCTGACCAGGCTAGCCTCAAACTCACAGAGACCTGCCTGCCTTTGCCTCCCAAGCAAAGGATTAAAGGCCACACTCGGCTCTTTTTTGTTTTTGTTTTTTTGAGACCTGGTCCCCACTAGCTGGGGCTGTCCTTGAACTCCTGATCCTCCTGCCGCACCTTCTCAGTACTGGGATTACAGGTGTGTCCCCCACTCCTAGCTAGAGTCCCTGTGCTTAGTTCTGTGCTTGGACAGACTTTGATGGTCTTCCTGGTAGAGCTTGGGACACATCCTGCCATCTGAGATAGCGCTGAGCATGGACTAGGTTCACAATGAATGCTTGTTAAGTGGGTGAAGTGCTGGAGGAGAGAGGGGTGCTTGGACCCCAGAGTGGACAATGAGGAGAAGGGATGGAGAAGTACACAGGTCTCGCTAATGGGGACACTGGGGACTTGAGACACTGGGAATTACATACAAGTCATGCTCAGGACCAAGCTCTCACCCAGGACCTAGGAACACCTCTCCCACTACCAGGAAGCACACAGGTTGCTCCCAGAGGGCACTCTGCCTTGAGGATCCACACTCTGCTTGGGTCCCCAACTGTGTGTAAGCTCCCTGCAAGCTCTTCATCAAGTGCTTAGACTATGATGACTTTAGAGAAGGTGAATCACCTCTGACCAGGAACTCTGTGTACTTTTGCAACTTCCTCAGCAAGAGGAGGTCCCAAGTGACTTAAGAGTCTAGGCTGTGGCTGGGTGGTGGCGGCGGCGCATGCCTTTAATCCCAGCACTTAGCAGGCAGAAGCAGGTTGATCTCTGTGAGTTCAAAGCCAGCCTGGTCTACAGAGTGAGTTCCAGGACAGCCAGGGCTACCCAGAGAAACCCTGTCTCAAAACAACAACAACAATAAAAAAGAATCCAGGTTGTGGGCTGGGCAATGGAGCCTGATCACTGTGTTTCATCCCAAGCCCACCTTGTGGAAGAATCTTCTGACCTCCACACACTTAATTTGGCACACACACCCCCACACAGACACAGTCACACAAATTAAATAAATAAAATGTAATAATAACAAAAATAGAGTCCAGGTTGTAAGCTGGATATATGGTGGGCCAGGCTCCTCAGACAGTGTAACCAGGTCCATGAAGAACAGGGACACCATGGGTGAAAAGGCCCAAGGGGCTCCTTGTCAGACCCATGGAGCTGTTGTGTGGAGTTGACCTACAGAGAAGAAAGACTAGCCAAACCAAGCTCTGGATCCATGACTGGAATGTGGGCTCCAAGGTCAGTGCTCCAGAGAGCAGCTGCCCATTTCCCAGCTCCTACCTTAGCTCCTGGGGCCACGTGTCTTCTGTATAACCCTTGATGGCCCAGCTTTACAGTTTCCAACTTGACCTCTCAGATCTGGCAGCCATGAACTTGAAATTTCACGCCAGGGAAATGGGTTCCCTGCCCTGACTCAATGCCTTCACCTACAGGATGAAAAGGAAGCTGTTGGGAGTGCTCAAAGGCAAGAGGTGAACTGAACAGCCTTCTCTTCATATTTCCTTTGAAACAATAATAATGAAATTTAGGAGTAGAGTGTGGCGGCACACTCTTGTAACCCCAGCTCCTGGAGGCAGGAGCATCATGAGTATCAGGAGTTCAAGGTCATTCTCCACTCCATAGGAGTTCAAGGCCAGCTTGACCTACCGGAGACTCCATCTCAAAACAAAACAAACAATAATGAAATGTATACAGTGTTTGCCTCTGTGTAAGGCTTCCTAGGTCATTATTTCACACAATTATCAAAATACTCATGGATAAGCTATTTCCAGACAAGTGTATAACTCTGACCCTGGCCCTGTGGAGCCCACAATCCTGGCTTCAGATCCTGCCCCATTTTGTTCCCAATATGGCCTTTAATTCAAGTAAGCATCAGAAAGCGGATGAAAATGGTGACATTTAGGAAATTTCCTAAAATTGTGGCAGGTGTCATCTGCAGGGTGTCTGGTCAGCCAGTTAGCATGGAGCCAGAAGAAGCCTGGCGAGACAGAAGGGCATGAGCTCATGGCTGTGCTCAGAGACCCTAGGGTAACAAGGCTCAGGTACTGCCCAGTTCCAGCTCCATCCCAATACCCTGTCTGTACACTGTCCACCTCTCGGCTCCAGTGTGTCCTGCACATCAGAGCTGGAACCGGGACTTAGGCTAGGGACCACTCCAGAAATTACGGTGTCATCTTTTCCCCACGAGGAGGGATTGGAAAGTTTCCATGGTGGAGGAAAGAAAGAGGGCCCGGGAGATAGCTCAGTGGGAAACATGCTTGCCATGCATGTGTGTAACCTGAGTTAGACCCCCAGAACTCACATTAAAAAACCAAAGTGTGGTGGTGGCCCCTTGTAAGGCTAGCACCAGGGGAGTGGGGACAGGCAGATCCCCGAGGCTGGTGGGTCAGTCAGCCTAATCCAACTGGTGAGCTACTCAAAAAAACAAAGCGGGAGGCTGGAGAGATAGCCCAGTGGTTAAGAACATGCACTTCGAGCCGGGCGTTGGTGGCGCACGCCTTTAATCCCAGCACTCGGGAGGCAGAGGCAGGCGGACCTCTGTGAGTTCGAGGCCAGCCTGGGCTACCAAGTGAGCTCCAGGAAAGGCGCAAAGCTACACAGAGAAACCCTGTCTCGAAAAACCAAAAAAAAAAAAAGAACATGCACTTTGTCTCCAGCCTCCAGAGGACCTGATTTTGGTTCCCAGCACCCACTTTGTTGGGTGGCTCACAATTTTTTTTTAAGTCCAGCTCCAGGGGACCCAACTACCTCTTCTGGCTTCTATAGGCACTTGTGCTTACATGCACATTCCCACACACACATACACATTTACACGTAATTTATAAATTAAAAAAATAAATAAAACCAAGATGGAAGACTCATCTAAGGAATAACAGCGGAGGCTGCCCCTGACCCCCCTATGCATACACACACAGGTGCACATACATGTACCTGCACACACAAGCATACATATACATGTGTGCACACACAAATTTTTTTTGTGTGTGTATATATATACATGCATACATATATGGGAGAGTCTCCTGATGGTAATTCCTAGGATCCTGTCATTTCTTTTTCTAGCCTGAAGATAACAAAGCATCTTCTCTAAATATCTGGGTAAACAGCTGCATCACACTCCTCACCTGCCACTCAGCATCACCATCCCTCAGGCCATATGTTTGAAGCTTCAGCCAGAATGTCCCACTCACCGCTCCCTAGACACACTGAACCCTTCCCTGGCGCCACACCCCGCTCAGTGTAGTTCCTCTGGCTTGAGATTTCCTCCGTCTGCTTTTCCCCAGAGACCTCACACTCTTCTCCATCTTTCAACACCTTGTGTGTGGTAGCACATGCCTTTAATGCCAGCAAAGGCAAGTGAATCTCTGAGTTCAAGGCCAGCCTGGTCTACAGGTCAAGGTTCAAGACAGCCAGGACAACACAGAGAAACCCTGTCTTAAAAAGACCAAGGGGGTGGGGGGAAGAAGGAAAGAAAAAGACAGAAACTCTGTCCTCTGAAGCCTTCCAGAATTGCTCTGACAAGCAAATTTCCCCTTCTCTGTGGGGCCTGTGCCTCCTACTAGCACAGCCATGTACACTGTCTATTCTGGAGTTATTCATTCTGCGCTCCTCCTACTGCATGCTGGGTATTTGAAGAGTTGATGTCATGTCTTACTCATCTCTAGGCGCTTTAAGCCGTCATATAGCAGCTGCTTGGCCAGTATTTTAAGACCAGAGCCAGGCATGGTGGCACAAGGCTTCAATCCCAGCACTCTGGAGGCAGAGGCAGGCGGATCTCTGAGTTCAAGGCCAGCCTGAACTACATAGTGAGTTCTTGGCCAGCCTGAGTCACGCAGCCAGACCCTGTCACACACACACACAATCAAGAACCCGCACACCCACACACATAAAGTCCTTATGCGCCAGGCAGAATTCTGACTCATTTAATCCTCCCAACATCCCCATGACAAGGATTCCTTGAACAGCCCCTATTTACACGTTAGAAGCAGAAGCACAGGGGCTAGGAAGTGTGGCCAAGAACAAGCGCTGGCAGATGGCAGAGGTGGGATTCAAACCAGTGACAACAGTAATAATGAGTGACAAGCTGGTGAACAAGCAGACCAGGAGAGGAACTAAAAGGATGAAAAAGTGCAATGAGGGACCTTTGAGATGCTCATGGGGCAGGGGGTTTGCTGCCGAGCTGATGTCCTGGCTTTGATCTGTGGAATCCACACGGTAGAAGAAGAGAACTGACTCCCAAACGTTGACCTCTGACGGCCTCACGTACACCACGGCATACGTACACCACGGCATACGTGCACCACCTCTCCCTCCCTCCGACTAAATAAATGTTTTCTAAAAAATGCAAAGGGTGCAGTATTTCTTCTGGATGGGGGAGGATTGAGAAGGAAACCCCTCCATCTAGACCCAGGCTTTTCATAGAGAAGCTGTCTTCCTTCTCCCTCTCCCACTCTCTCTTATTACTGCCTCCCACTCAGGAACTGAGAACTCTGTAAAAATAGAAAACCTGGAGGAGTTTGAAGGGAGCACTGGGCAGAGAGCCCCACCCAGCTGTGACCTCCCTGAGGGTGGTGGAGCTGAGGTCCCATAGCACCTGATGGGGGGCGGGGCTCTGGCTTTGTCTTGGGGGTGGCTCCTTTGGGATCATGGTGCAGTGTGCCTGGGCTTCCTGCTGGGTTCCTTTCTGTCTTCTTCCTACGGGACCACATCTGCCTCTCTACAAGCCCAGGTCTCAAATCCAGCATGCCTCTTTTCATGCCACGTGGCAGTGTGCTCCCTATTTCTTCTTCCTCTTTTCCACCCAGCTCCTTTACTTCCTGGGACTCTGCTCTGGCTCACGGGAACCTAGTCTCTGCTAATTCCGCAGCATGAATTCAGATGAGACACAGAGCGAGGTGTAGAGAAGCCAGGCAGAGTTTGTTATAGGATAACACGAGGTGCTCTCCAGGCTGGGAGTGAACAGTGATCAGCGGGGTGGTTGTGGAGGAAAACACAGGTTTTTTTTGTTTGTTTGTTTGTTTGTTTGTTTGTTTTTCCGAGGGCTGGACAGTGATCAGCCGGGTCGTTGTGGAGGAAAACACAGTTTTTTGTTTTGTTTTGTTTTTATTTTTGTTTGTTTGTTTTTTGTTTTGTTTTGTTTTCGAGACAGAGTTTCTCTGTGTAGCCTTGGCTATCCTGGAATTCTGCTCTGTAGACCAGGCTGGCCTCAAACTCACAGGGATCCACCCGCCTCTGCCTCTCAAGTGCTGGGATTAACTCGTGATGGGCCTGCCTCCGCCTTCCTCAGCAAATCCTACCAGCGTGTGCCACCACAACCGGCATGTGCTGGGATTAAATGTATGTGCCACCACCCCCCAGCTAATACTGAAAGTTTTGGGACAGAAAGCTTTCCTGAAGAATATTTTCCTGATCATATAGTTAACAGGCCCATTTGAGTTCATTCAGCTTAGGGAGGAGCCAATGGTATGTCTTTATTCTTTACCAGAAAGCTTCCTACTATAGTGATCTTACGATCTTTCGGACAGTTAGAAAGTCACGTGTCCACCCACCCAGGGACAAGAGGCAGCTTTCACTCTTTTCTCCAATAATCAAAGTCCTTTGCTTTCAGGTCCTGGTTTTACAAGCTGCTGATTATGAGGAATTCTATTATTATGATTAATGACCTTCAAAGCATGCTAATGTCTGACTGGCTACCCGGCAATTTCCTCTACTTCTGCGGAGCCATCCCTAACCCTGAAAGAATCCCAGAATTCCAGTTCAAGCTAATTGAACCCACAGAGTAGGTTTAGCAAAAAACAAAAAACACCAGATAGCTATAAAGAACAGGGTCAGAGGTCAGAGACTGTCATGAGCCTAAGTACCATTCAGTTTCCCCTTTTCTATCTGCAGCCCACTCTGAAATAAAAATGCCCACACAGAACTGAAAAGCACTGGCTGCTCTCCCAGAGGACCCGGGTTTGATTCTCAGCATCCACATGGCAGCTCACAATCATCTATAACTCCAGTCCAGGGGATCTGACACCTTCTGGGTTTTATTAGAAGTTAGTTTGGGGTCGCAAAGAAAGAGACCACCACTCCAACTGCAGTGCTCGGCAGGGCAAACTTCACTTCTATCGTGAGAATCTGCTTGGGAAGAGTGAATGCACAAAGACAGGAAGTTCATTTGGTTCTTGTTCTAACTCAGACAGCGTTCTCCCCATTGGCTGGTCACACCTCACAGTCTTAGTTTAACTGGCTAGTCTGAAAAGAATTGAAGGTAAATGAAGGAAAGAGAAAGGATTCCCTGCTCCAATGAGAAAGGGATCGCCCCTCTAGGCCATCAAATTCCTGGAATATAACCACAGACCTCTGTGTAAACAAAGGTTTTACTGTGTGGAGGCATTCAAATATTTGCATAAAAGTCTCACCAGGTAGGGGAGAGACAAAGATTTGAAGTTCTCATCCTTTACACAAATTTTATAGTATATAATAGAAAAGACCCATATCTGATATTTCTTATACTTCTTAAGTCACTGCATACACATGGTGGACAGACACACATGCAGACAAAACACCCATACACATACAACATCAAAATTAAAATTAAAAAAAGAAAGAAAGAAAATGCCCAAATACAGTTCTCTCAGTTAACATCTAGAAGTCAGTCTGTCAGTGTCAAGAAAAGGCTCTGATGGGCTCCTCCAGAGATTGGCCCTGGTGTGATTAGACATGCCTGAAAAACCAGGGTCATGTGACATGAACATGGCCACTGAAGGGCTCTAGCGGGCCCGAGCGTGGCAAACATGGCTCTGGCAGGCCTTGCCCTCCCCCATTCCCTCTGCCTTGCTAAACCGTTAGATTACATCCCTAAAGCTAGCCCAGGTCTGTTCCTTTATTTGGCCACTTCCTCCTCCTGAGGCTGACTCCCAAGGTCCAGCTATCAAAATATTGAAGTCCAGCAATCAAAAGCCCCCTTGTGATGCCCCGATTAACATGCCCAACCAAAACAAACCAGCTCTGAGTTCCTCCTTTCCCTTTATAAACTGCCATTGCCCATGGGCTATGTCTGTATCCTCTCTATCCACAGCCATTCCTTTGTCCCTCTGGGGCAAATAAATCTCCTTTGTGCTGAGAACTTGGTCTTGGCGTGTCCTGTGCCAACTTCCGGTCCTTTCGGCCACCAAGCAGAAGCCTAAATGATATTGATGGAAAGAAATACTTCCTAAAAGGTGTCTCTGTCTGGGGTGGTGGCCCATACCTTTAATCTCAGCACTCTAGAGGCAGAGGCAGGTGGATCTCTGTGAGTTCCAGCACAGTTAAGACTGCCTCAAATAAATAAATAAATAAATAAAACAGACAGACAGACAGACAAAACAAAGGTGCTTCTGTCACCTGCTTCTGCACCTCTCTTGCTCTTTTTGTATTTACTGCATGCTTTTTGAAACCCTATTTGCACTCTCATCAAATTCGGCTCACTGTTTGAACTAGTGGTGTATTTGCTCACCTCTGCTCAACCAGCACATACCAACCAGCATTCCATACATGTGTACCTGAACACACCAGGACCCCAGCATTCCATACATGTGTACCTGAACACACCAGGACCCCAGCATTCCGTGCATGTGTACCCGAACACACCAGGACCCCAGCATTCCGTGCATGTGTACCCGAACACACCAGGAACCCAGCATTCCGTGCATGTGTACCCGAACACACCAGGACCCCAGCATTCCATACATGTGTACCTGAACACACCAGGACCCCAGCATTCCGTGCATGTGTACCTGAACACACCAGGACCCCAGCATTCCGTGCATGTGTACCTGAACACACCAGGACCCCAGCATTCCGTGCATGTGTACCTGAACACACCAGGACCCCAGCATTCCATACATGTGTACCTGAACACACCAGGACCCCAGCATTCTGTGCATGTGTACCTGAACACACCAGGACCTCAGCATTCCATACATGTGTACCTGAACACACCAGGACCCCAGCATTCCATACATGTACACTTGACTGCTAGGTCCAGTTCAATGCTTCAACCCAAAAGTTCATATGTGTGTGTGTGTATCTATCTATCTATCTATCTATCTATCTATCTATCTATCTATAATTTTTTTTTGGTGTTTTCAAAGAGACAGGGTTTCTCAGTGTAGTTTTGGTGCTTGTCCTGGAACTCACAGAGATCTGCCTGCCTCTGCCTCCCGAGTGCTGGGATTAAAGGGATGCGCCACCACTGCCTGGCTCATAAATATGTTTTAATGCTCTGTTGTTACTTTAAAAACAATTTTATTATGGTGAGACAGGCTTTCACTATGTAGCACTGACTGTGCTGGTACTCAGTCTGAAGACCCCAGTTTGGCCCCAAATTCACAGAGCTCAGTCTGCCTCTGCCTCCCAAGTGCTGGGAATAAAGGCGTGAGGCACCATACCCCATTTTCTCATTTGTGATTTTGAACACAGGCGTTCAGCATTTTCTTTCTGTACTGCGTTCTGCAAACTGCTGGCCCTGCCTCTCCTCTGGACTCCTTTGAGCTCTTCTTCCCAACCAGTGCTAATCTTCTGGGGCTGCTGGAACAAAACACCCAGCATTGGGAGGCATAGACAGAAACTGATTCTCCCATAGTACTAGAGGCCAGAAGGCTAAGGTCGGGTGCTGCGGGCGCTGACTTCTGGAGTAGATGGCTTCCTTATGGGTCCTCATGTGGCCCTTTTGCCTCTCTGTTATCTTCCTCTTTTGAGGGTACCAGCTCACTCTTCCTCCCTCCCTTCCCTTTTATGGTTGTTTGTTTTATTTCTCACTGTATAGTCCTGAGTGGACTGGAACTTGCTATGTAGATGAGGCTGGGCTCTAGCTCACAGAGGTCATGTGCCTCTGCCTCCTGCATGCTGGGGTTTGGAGGAGGATGCCACCATGCCCTGACTGCTTGGGTTTTATGAGACAGTCTTCTTAAGTGACTCAAGCTAGCTGCAAACTCACATGGAGGTCCCAACCTTCTGACCTCACTGTACCTAAAGACACTGTTTCCAGGTACAATTCATGGGGGATTTGTTCCAAGAACACCGTTAACCACCATCTTGGCATCCAAAGACGTAGATTCCGGTTTCTTATATAAAATATCACAGTATTTGCAGCACCCCCACACACTTCTTCCTATGTGCTTTGACTCATTTTCAATTACTTATGTTACCTCCACAATATAATATATATAAATACTTGTAAATGGACACTATCCTGTAGTTTTCAGAGAATAATGACAAGAAAGTCTGACAGTTCAGCACAGATGCCATTTCCCCCTAATATCCCCCCTGGGTGCATATGTGTGGTGTGTTTGTACGTATATGCATGTTATGCATGTTCACACATGTGTGGGCATGTATATGCACTTGTGTGTGGAGGCAGGAGGCTGATGTCAGGTGTCTTTCTCACTTTCCACTTGATTTACTGAGGTAGGATCTCTCACCGAACCTGGAGCTCACCAGTCTGGCTATTCCAGCCAGCCAGCTTGCCCCAGGGTACCATATCTCTGCTTCCAGAGCTCTGGGATTACAGGCAGGCTGCCTGGTTTCTGTGTGGGTTCTGTGGATCTGAGCTCTGTTCCCCACACATGCATGCTAAGTGCTTTGTCCATTGAGCCGTCTCCCATGATTCCCTTTCCGCCCCGTATTTTCATTCTGTAGCAGGTTGAATCCATACACAGAGAACATCCAGAGCTGGGACTTGCCTGTACTGTCATGTTGGGACAGGGTTTGCACAGCACGAATCCTTGTCTCTTAAGGTTGCTCTCTGGCCGCCTCCTCACTTTAGATTCTTTATTTTAGTTTCTGTTGTGTTGAAGGAGACAGGATCTAACTGTGTAGTCTAGACTGGCCTTGAACTCTTGAACCTCCTACCTGGGCCTCCCAAGTGCTGGGACTGTAAGCATGTGCCCCCATGCTTCAGATGCTTTAGGTTCTTCAACCTGGGCAGCACCTTGTTCCACCCAGTCTGTCAGGACCTGTCTGTCACAGCCCTTGAGGACCATGGGAAGATTGGGTCACTGTTTTCCTCTACTATGAAGGACATTTTCGTACTCTCCTGGGACACTATCTGAATGGTATTGTACCAACAGGCCTGATGGATACTCCTCTTCTGAACTTGACCGAGATGCATCTTGATCCCACACACTGTTTCTACATTGTCCCACGGCTGTCTTAAGGCTTCCCTCCTATGAATGGGATCTTGTGTTATCCTACAGATGCACCTGTATCATGATAGCCATTTGTGGTCCCAGGCTCCTTTTATGATGACAGGGAGATTCATGAACTTTTATATTTTTTAACTGTAATTTTATTTTATATATATGGGTATTTTTGTCTGTGTATGTGTCTGTGTACCACTTGCATGCCTAGTACTTGAGGAGGCCAGAAGACAGTGTTGGATCCCTTGGGACTGGAATTACAGATGGTTGTGAGCGCCTACATGGAAAATCAAATCCGGGTCCTCTGGGGGAGCAGCCAGTGCTCTTAACTGCTGAGCCATCTTTCTTACTTCCTCATTTATTTTATTTTTTTCTTTTTGAGACAGGGTCTTTTGTGGTGGTATTGCGTTCCCCAAAATATTGTGCACGCTAATAAACTTATCTGGGGTCAGAGACAGAACAGCCACAATATTAAACATGAGGATAGGCAGTGGTAGCATACGCCTTTAATCCTGGCATTCCAGAGGCAGAAATTCATGTGTTCAAGGATACACCCAAGCATGGTGACCCACACCTTTAATCCCAGAAAGCAAGTCTTCAATCCCAGGGAGTGGTGGTAGAAAGCAGAAAGGTATATAAGGCGTGAGGACCAGAAACTAGAGGCATTTGCCCTGGAGAGGCATTTGCCCTGGAGAGGCATTTGGCCTGGAGAAGCATTTGGCCTGGTTAAGCATTCAGGCTTCTAGCAGCAGTTCAGCTGAGACCCATTTTAGATGAAGACTCAGAGGCCTCCAGTCTGAGGAAGCAAGACCAGCTGAGAAGTTTGCCAGGTGAGAGTAGCTGTGGCTCGTTCTGTCTCTCTGACCTTCCAGTGTTCACCCCAACACCTGGCTGAGGTTTGATTTTATTAATAAGAACTTTTAAGATTCATGCTACCGTCTTTTTATGTAGGCCTGATTGGCCTGGTACTCATAGCCTGGTACCAGGCTGGCCTCAAACTCACAGAGGTCCACTTGCCTCTGCATCCCAAACGCAAGTGCTGGGATTAAGAGTGTGTACCACCATACCTGGCATCCTTATTTTAAAATTTTATGCCAGGCAGAGGTAGCACACACTTTTAATCCCAGCACTCAAATTTGAGAGGCAGGCCGATCTCTGTGAATTCGAGGCCAGCCTAGTCTACAGAGTGAGTTCCAGGACAGCCAGGGCTACACAGTGAACCCCTGTCTTGAAAGCCAACCCCCTGCCAAAAAAAATTATGTTACAGAAGATACACAGTTATAGTCACTCCTCATCATTTGTTGGGGATGGGTTCCGCAATCTCTCCCAAGATACCAAAATCCTCAGGTGCATATATCCTTTGTATAAGAAAACTGGAGGTGGTGGCACATTCCTTTAACCCCAGCACTCTGGAGGCAGAGACAGGTGGATCTCTGTGAGTTTGAAGCCAGCTTGATCTACAGAGTGAGTTCCAGGACAGCCAAGGCTACACAGAGAAACCTTGCCTCGAAAAACCAGGAAGTAAATAATTAAATAATTTTAAAAACAGCACAGTATTTCATATAACCCACACACATCCTTCAGTATACATCCTTAAATCATGTCTGGATGACTCACGGCGACAAATACAATGGAATACTACATAAATAGCTTTTATTATGTAGTCATCAGTGTGTGTATATGGAAAATACATGTGTGTAGGCCAGAAGGCCAATAGTGGGCTTCTTCCTCAATTGCTCTCCACTTTGTTTTTTTATTATTAAATATGTATATGTATATATTTATTAATATGTACATATATATGCCTCCCATATATATATACATGAGAGGCAGAGGTAGCTCAGTGGTTAAAAGCACTGTTGCTCTTGCAGAGGACCCGGGTTCAGTTCTCAGAACCCACCTGGTGGCTCACAACAATCAGTAACTCCAGTTCCAGGTGATCTGACATCCTCTTCAGAATTCCTTGTGTAGCAGGTATGCATGTGGCACACATACATGAATGCAGGCAAGCACTCATATACGTAAAATTAATCAGAAAAATATTCTAAATATGTTTATTTCTTTGCATGCATATAAATAGGTGGGGCTATGCATGCCATGGCGTGTGTGTGTGTGTGTGTGTGTGTGTGTGTGTG
>CABHPQ010158647.1:0-34431 GCA_902168405.1 Peromyscus aztecus
CCCCCCTCTTCTCCTCTCCTCTCCTCCCCCCTCTTCTCCTCTCCTCTCCTCCCCTTCTTCTCCTCTCCTTCCCTCCCCTCCCCTCCCCTCCCCCCTCTTCTCCTCTCCTCTCCTCCCCCCTCTTCTCCTCTCCTCCCCTCCCCTCTCCTCCCCTCCCCCCTCTTCTCCTCTCCTCCCCTCCCCCCTCTTCTCCTCTCCTTTCCTGCTTCCCCTCCTCTTGCCCCTCCTCTCCCTCCTTTTCTCTCTCTGTCCACACACATGACCATGTGTCACTATTTACATGTATGCAAGTGTGTGCTTTTGCATTTGGAGCCAGAGGACAACCTGGGGTGTCATTCCAGGGGCTCCATCTGGTCTAGTCTGCTTTCTGTTGTTGTGATAAACACCATGACCAAAGACAACTTGGGAAGGAAAGGGTTTATTTCACCTACAGTTACAGTCTATCATCGGGGAAATCCAAGGCAAGAACCCAAGGCAGATGCTTGAAGCAGAAATAATAAAGGAATACTGTTCACTGGCTTGCTCTCTCTGACTCAGGTTCAGCCTGCTTTCTTACACCAGCCTTCCCAGGGGCAGCACTACCCACAGTAGGGTTGGGCTGCCCATATCAACTAGCAATCAAAAAAATTCCTGACAGACATGCCACAGATTCATTCTGGTAGAGGTAACTCCTCAATTGAGGTTCTCTATTCCCAGTCGACTCTAGTTTGTGGCAAGTGGGCGATAAAAACTAATCAACATGCCATCCACCCTGCCTTTTGAGACAGGGTCTCTCAGTGGAACTTGCTGATTTGGTTGGTCTGGCTGGCCACTGAGCTCTTTTCCCCAGTAATGGGGTTGAAGTGTGCACCAACCCCATGCCTGGATTTTTATGTGGGCACTGGAGGGTCTGAACTCAGGTCCTCAGACTTGCCTGGGAAGCACTTTACCTAACTGAGCCATCTTGCCCTAGAAACAGCTTTTTCTCAGTTGCAATTCTCCTGAATTTCTCTTGACCATTTCCCAGAATCCTCTGCTTGCAGCTGTTGTTGGCCATCACCTGTCATAGACTCTAAGGGTAGCGGTCACAGCCTATCAGAGAATGATGAGATTATCTTACACAAGAAGGACATTTCAGAGTCTTGGTTTGGCTTATGCACAACAGCATCGGAAATGTCTCACTTTTAAGAACTTAGATCTCCTCCTTTACCCATGCCTGCTTTTTGTTGGTTTTGTTTTTCTACTCCGTTGCATTGGAGGACTTTGCACCGGCTGTTCTCTCAGCCTGGAGTTGGCATCCCCAGAGCCTCTCCAAGCCAGCTGTTTCCCATGTTCAGCTCATGTCTTCCTCTGAGACAGCAAGGCCTAGATCATAAACATTTCTCAAATATACTCTCTGGGAGCCCAGCACGGCTTAACCACAAATTCAGTCTTGCTTTCCAGCTCCGTAGTGCTGTCGACTTACCTCCTCTAAAGTTCTTTGAATAGACTGGCTTATTTTGTAGTTTCTTGGCTTTATATTTGGTTTTTTCTGCCAAAGCTATGTATCTCCCCTCCTTTTAACCTTATTAATTTATTATGATTCCAATACCACCTCTGTCTAAGGGCTTTTCTTGATCTGTCTCCCCTCTGAATTAACTGTATATCCTGTCATGATTATTATAATTCTGTTTTCCTTCTCCATGTATACATACATACATGTACATGTCTATGAATGTTACCAGGATCATGTGTGTGTGTGTGCCTGTGGCAGGAGCATGTGTGTATGTGTGCCTGTGGAGACCCAAGGTTGAGATGGCTAGTCTTATCTGAGACTCTTGTTTGACGACTCTCCTTCTTATTCATTGAGAAAGGGTATCTCAGTTGAACACTGTTTGCCAATACAGATCGTCTGGGTGGCCAGCTTGCTCCAGGGATCCTCTATATCAGGGGTTCTCAATCTTCCGAATGCTGTAACCATTTAATATAGCTGTGGTGACCCCCAACCACATTATTGCACTGCTATTTCATTGCTGTAATTTTGCTACCGTTACAAATCACAATGTAAATATCGGATATGTCACCCCAAAGGGGTCACAGCCCATAGGTTGAGGACCACTGCTCTATATCCTCCTTCTGAGCCCTAGGATCCAGGTGAGCTGCCATAACCACATAGCATTTATGTTGGTAATTACATTGGCTATATGGGTCGAAAAGCCAAGGAAAAGAAGGGAGCTCAGTAAACTCTGAATGGTGGCAGTGGGCAACACTGTAGGCATTTCACAAGGACTGCCCATGACACAGGAGTGAAGTCAGGAGGCACAAGTAAGAGCAAAAGGCCCTGCCTGCTCCTGACTCCCAGTAAAGCAGGGAGATAGCCCATCCCACAAGGATTGAAGCCTGGAGTCACTTGAGGATGTTAGGCAGAAGTTTCCATCACCAGAGGAAGTACTTACACCGTGGTGTATTAGCCCCACGTACACTCTTTGTTTCTGAGTCTGGTCCACCACATCAAGCAGTCTGAGAAATAAGTGTTGTCATTTTCTAGATCCCAGACCCTAAGGTGGGGCTGGGGCTGAATTATGGAATGCATACTTAGTGTGCACAGGGTCCTGGAGTTTGAACCCTAGCATTGCCCAAACCCAAGCCCTGGAGTGGGGGTGAGTACCCCAATACCTGCTAAATTTTACTTTGGCATAATTAAAACATTGTGTCTATCTGGATCTATGTGATCTCCAAAGGATACATTTTTGAACACTAGGAAAAGGGAAAGAGTATGTGAGAAGATAGAATCATATCAATAACTATTTGCAATTAAAATGCTGCCCTAAGAGATGCACACTGACTTCCGTCTATGTTTCTGGTCCCTTGATGTGGTACCCTCATTCCAGCCCATGAGGGTAGGGAGTTTGACTCCCTCAAGGCTCAAGCATTTATGTATATGGAATGGTCACACACCGAGGAACTAACAACTAAAAAGTAATACTTCTGAAACACAGTTCTTCATTGTCTTCAGTGAAATTAGCAAAGCAGGCTTCAATTCTAGACATCAACCCCCACCCCAACCCTCCCAACAGTTCTTTCTGCAAAGACTTTCTTCTGAGGCAACCTTCCAACCCTTGCACCCTCTCTTGAATTCCTAGTGTAGCGTATGCAAACTGCTCTAGTTCTGTGCTGTGATGGCTATTCTTGGCTGTCAACTTGACTGCATTTGGAGTTAACGAAAACCCAATCAATTGGCTACACCTGTGAGGGATTCTTCTTAATTAAACCATTTGAAGCTCGAAGAGCCACATTAAATCTGGGCCACACCTTCTGGAGGGCAGGCTATATAAAGGTCATGGAAGAACGAAGCTTTTGCTCTTTGTTGACTTGCCTTGGCTCTTGCTGGCAAGTCCGTTTCTTCACTGGCATCAGAGTCTACTTCTTCAGGATTCCTGCATATACTGAAGACCAGCCGAGACATCCAGTCTCGTGGACTGAACAACTAGTGCTGCTGGGTTCTTGGACTTTGCGTTGGCAGACAGCAATTGTTGGACTAGCTGGACCACAGCCTGTAAGTCACTCTAATAAATCCCCTTTCATACACCAAGGAAACAAAACTCCTTGTCCCTGTCCCCCCCTTCCTCCTTCCCTCCCTCCTCGTCCCTCTTCCTCTCCCTCTCTGTCTCTCTCTTTCTTTGTCTGTCTGTCTGTCTGTCTCTCTGTATCTGTGTGTGTGTGTGTGTGTGTGTGTGTGTGTGTGTGTATAAGATGTGGGCAGGCATAAGCTTTTGTTTGACTTTAATCAGTAGACTATAAGATCATCTCCCTTAAAAACACAGCCCCTGAACTGCAAATTACTTCATGGTCTTTTTTTAAGTGAGCCTCTTCTTAGATTGACAGAGCCAGCTGCCGAGACATACTGTCTGTGGCAAGGGCATCATCAGTGCTCAACTCTTGAGTAAGACTATGGGCCTCACACTTTGGCTCCTCTCACACAGCCAGAGCACAGTCCACATTTATTTACAGCACTCAGAATGCTACTGTTACATGTCCCTAGAACTTAAAAGGCCCACAGGCCTTAGCACCACTGACGCCATGATGGACACACCATTCAGGCCTTGGAACTCAGCATGTAGGCAGCACCACCTGCGCCCCTCCCCCCATGAGAACAAATACCTAATCCATCAAAATTCATAGATCTGGGAAAGTGCCTAGATGTACTAGCCTTGCTTTTTGGCTACTGTGTAGTTCTGCTTCTGGCATACTGTTCTTGCTGAGGTGTGGTTTTTGTGCTTAAAATCTCACTCTGAGAAAGAACAGGGACTGCACTTGGGTCCTAAATTCCCAGTATAATTGCTGGTTGGCTAGGAAAAGCTTTCCATTAGTTTGAGCCCATGTCTGAGTGGTCTTCTCTCATGGAGATCTCTCAACACGATTTTCCTGTACTCCAGCAGTTAACAAAGCAGAATCAAAGGTTAGCAAAAAAATAGCTTCATTCTTCCGTGACCTTTATATAGCCTGCCCTCCAGAAGGTGTGGCCCACATTTAATGTGGCTCTTCGCACTTCAAATGGCTTAATTAAGAAGAATCCCTCACAGGTGTAACCAATTGCTTGGGTTTTAGTTAATTCCAAATGTAGTCAAGTTGACAGACATTCTGTTTTAAAGTGAGTCACTTTAGTTTTAAAACATTTATTACTAATAGCTAAACTGTTGGCCTCTCTGGTAGTCAGAACATATTCATTTTAATCAATGATGTGAAATCTGAACGGAAAAATTATAAGAAGCATATTACAGGCAGAGACAGGAGGATCTCTGAGTTCAAGGTCAGCGTGGTCTACATAGCCAACTCCAAAACAGCTGGAACCACAGAAAGTCTGTCTCAATGCACCCCCAGAACCCCAATTTAAGCATCTTACCTATGTTCCTGTTCATTATACACTTTTCATTCTTATGGTTTTTTGGTTCTAATTTTATACCAAATTCATAGTGAATTGTTTAAATAAAATTATTTTCTATAAACTTGATGATGTTCTCAAATATTTAAAATAAATTATGAAATAAAACGACTTAATACTATAATTTCTTTTGAAGACAGTCTCACTATGTAACAGAGTATAGCGTTGAACTCACAGTTCCTCTCTTTTAGCCTCCTGAGTGCTGGGATCACCCAGCCCAGCAGACCAATGGTAGCCTGCCCCCACCCTAGGGAAGCCACTGCTATCTAGTGACAGTCCGCACGAGCCCTTGTTTACACACTAACTTCAGTGGATGAGCTTAGATTTACTTTATGAGGCAAAAATTACTATGTCTCAATAAAATAACTGGCATAAACTATATACATAACATTTTGATGGAACTGTCACAGATTTCATGTTGACAGCTAGATTAAAATAAGACAAAGCTCCTTCATTCTCCTTCATTACCCAGTTGACTTTACTTGCATCCTGAGAGGCCAAAAATCAAACTGTTTTCCTTAAAATAGAAATCACATACAACCCCCCCCCCAAAAAAACCAACTAACATGTAACATTGATCAGCTTATGATTTAAAACCAATTAAAATGTTTAACTTAATTAAAATATCTTTAAAAATAGCTTTAATTAATATACAGACCATTGGTTTAGTGAGCCCAGTTTGCTACTTATTAATGACATGATCAAAAGTATGTCAAGTTATCTGTTTTAGTATCATTTTCTTTTGACACAGCGTCTTGTGGATCCCAGGCTATCCTTGAACTCACCAGGTAGCCTAGGATAGCCTGGAAAACTTAATCCTCTTACTTCCACCTCCTGAGTGCTGGGATTGCAAGGGTGTGCCATCATGCCCTACTTGTGCTGTGCTGAGGATCAAACCCACAGCTTTCTGCATGCTAGACAGGCACCCTACCAACTGAGCTATGTGCCCAGCTTCCTGTGCTGTTTTGTCAAATGTCTAATTTGACATATATCTCAAGACAAGACAAGCATAAGTGCTACAGTGCAGAAATGGAACACTTTAGCAGATACACAGACCCAGCTCTTAACCAAGAACCAGGGAGCTTCAAAGACACCACTAAGGTGCCTCATGAATTCTTTCCTAAGGCAAGTCTAGGCATACAGTGCTTATAGCACTTTCTAATACTCACATGCTAAGTAGCACTTAAAATGGCCAAACTCTGCAAGCGTGTGCTCATTCACAGCCCTGGAAAATGTCATGCTGGCTGAGTTGATGTGAAACTTAATGGAACAGAACTCCTGACCTCAAAGGCAATCTACAGCATTCTGCTAAAACAAACAGGAATCTTGCTGGGCACAGGGCAGCTACCTATAATCTAATCATTTAGGAGGTAGCAGCAGGAAGATTATGAGTTCACATCAAGTTCACACGGAGTTCTAGGCCATCCTGGGTTGCACAAGAACCTGTCAAAAAGTGGGGAAGGAATCTTGCGATATGGCACTAGAAGGAGGTACTGAATGGTCTCCCAATGCGACTGTCAGGGTTGGTGTTCAAAGATATAGCAAAGGTTGCCATTTGTGACTAGGAGGAGAGGGCCTTCCAGGTGGAGGGAACATGGTTTCAGACCCTGTGCATAGGTCTAATCCATTTTGAATTATTATTGTAACTGATGGGAGGGATCTACTTTTATTCTTCTGCACATGGACTCTGTTTATTTAGAGAAGGGAATGCTCCCCCAACACCTTTCCCCACCATTGTTGAAGATCCTTTGGCTGTGGATACATGGGTCTCCATCTGAGCTCAGTTTTCCCGTGAACGTTCTGCATTATGGCAATGCCAAGCTGATTGGGGCTACTATAGGCTTGTAGCACAGTTCAAACCAGACAGTGCAATGCCTCCTGCTTCATTCCTTATGCTCAAGATTGCCTTGTCTCGATGGGATTTTTTAAATTATCTTTAATATAAAAGCCACCCACAACCTTAAACAGCCTTTATGATGGTTGGTCAGCAAGAAAAGCTTCAGTATTCATACAGGCTAGTCAACTTCTGCTTCTGAATCTCATTTTAGGGCGACAGAACTACCAGGTTGACAATGCTGCTTTCCACTGCCATCACTGACAAATGTGTCACCTGCCAGGTCAGGGCTCTCACTGCTTAGCGCAATGCTGAATCTCCCTGGACCTGTCCTGGGATAATTCTTGAACTCATTTTTTAGGTTAGCATACATATTCGTTCTTATTGTCAACCTGACAGGCTCTAGACCAGTGGTTCTCAGCCTTCCTAATGATGTGACCCTTTAATACAATTCCTCGTGGTGTGGTGACCCCAACCATAAAATTTTCATTACTGCTTCATAACTGTAGTTTTGCTACTGTTATGAATGTAAATGTAAATACCTGGGTTTTCTGACCATCTTGGGTGACCCCTGTGAAAGGGACATTTGGCCCCAAATTGGTCACGACTCACAGGTTGGGAACCACTGCACCAGTCACCTAGGAGGCAGGCTCTTGGCACAGCTATTAGAGATTAGTCTCTAGGTATACATGGGAGGGCTTGTGCTGATTAACTGAAGCAGGAAGACTCACACTGAAAGTGGGCTGGGCTTGGGTCTTGCACTACATAAGAAGAAGAACGCTGGAGGAATACAAGCATCGTAGTGACCAGCTGCCTCAAGCACCTGCTGCAGTAACTTCCCTGCAATCACCTCCAGAACTTGAACTGGGAGCCGAAATTATCCCCCCCTTTGTCAGAGCATTTCGTCACAGCAACTGGAAAAGTGCTAAGACAGTGTAGAAAGTGGAGTCGTTTTTTAAAAATCAATTTTTAATCAATGGATTTTTCAACACTTAAAATTTTTTAATTGACAAATCATTGTTGTATCTCATCCCCAACCCTAACACCAGTGCAGAGAACTGGTTCAGGACTTCATTTGGATCCCTTATATAAAAATGGCATGGCATTTGCCTAGAATTTATGTCCATCTGCACAAAAGCTTTCTATCATTTACATACTTTTTAAAAATTACTTATTTGTATGTGTGTGGATGTTTTGTTTACATGTATGTCTGTGCACTACGTACATGCCTGGGTCCACCGAGGCCAGCAGAAGGCATCAGATCCCCTGGAATTGGAGTTACAAATGGTTGTGAGCTACCATGTTGGTGCTGTGATTAGAATCAGGTCCTCTGGAAGAGCAGACAGTGCTCTTAACCACTGAGCCACCTCGCCAGGCTCCAAAAATGGATCTTTTTAAACCTCATATAGGAAAAAGCTAAGTAAGCAGTTGTTATCCTATATTGTTTGGGGAGTGACATGGGAAACGCCTTTCCTGTGAGCAGTTACTTGATGGCAATACTCCCACCCCTAGAGAACCCGCCCAAGCCAGCCAACTTATAGCCACCTCTGTCAACCCAAATTTAGAGCTTGGTATGTATGTTCCACACACCCAATTAACAATTCTTACATTCATTAAAATGCCACTTTCACAACATAAATGTCAAATTATAAAATATGCATATGACTAAAAGGTCAATCTGACCTGCTTTCTTTCCATAGGATTTCACAAAAGATGAGTTATGGAAAAACTTTCCATTGCTGAAAAGGTTTAGATAGCAACAAAGCTGAAGCCTCCCAGCTTTGGAAATGTGCTTGAGGCTAGGCACACACATGTAGAGCTTTTGGAATATAAATCAGTTGGCTCTGCTGGCCTGCTTCAGTCGGCTGCTGCAAATAATATACCTGCCCATTCACTGCATTTTGCTTGTTTTTTAATTTTTTAAATAACCTTCAGAATGCAGGCAGCTGTCTCAAGTATTCTTTGAAAGCAATCAAATAAGGCAATAAGTGAAACAGGCAATCTCTTTATATATGCAATAATTGACAAGATTCTGTGAAAATGCTTCCAATTTCAAGCTTCCACTGGAGGATGCAGATGGCTCTGTGCCCACAAATTAATGTCTACTAGTCACCCAGACCTCTAAATGGAGGGGCATCTCATTTACTTATAAACTGAAATGAAAACTTTTCCATAGTCTTTTCCATTCCTATAACTTCTTTGTTGTCGTTGTTTTTCAGAGAGTCTCACGTAGCCCAGATTCATCTCAAACTCATTATGTAGCCAAGAATATCCCTGGACTTCTGATCCTCCTGCCTCTACTTCTCGAGTTCTAGGATTGGAAGTATGTACTGCCATGCCTGCTTTTATGCAGTGCTGGGGATGGAACCCAGGGCTTCCTGCATGCTAGGCAAGCACTGTGCCAAGTGAGCCCTAACCAGATTCTCTCAAAGTAACAAACATGATCCAGCGCTGCTTTCAAATGCCCACGGATTGTGCTCAATATGGAAGTCAGTACGTTCAAAAGCAGCATCGGAAAAACAGCAAGCATGATGCTGTTGCCCATGACAAATTCGTTACCTCCTAAGTCTTCTCTGCACTTCCCGTATAACTGAGACCATCTTGACTCAGGTTACACTGCCTTATTTCGTCCTAAGTCTTCTCTGCACTTCCCATATAGCTGAGACCATCTTGACTCAGCTTACACTGCCTTATTTCCACATCACACACATTACATTTCCCGTACATCATCACATACTTTAATCCATTCGTATGTTGGCCTTGAAGGCAGTGACAGGTGACAGTTAATATTCTTTAACAGAAATCTCACAGCCAGTAACAAAAAGGGCACAAGAGGTAGAACGTTTCTACAGCTCATAAAAAGATGTTCCAACTCAGAGTAACCAAGGAAATCTAAAACAAAAGGAGGTATCATTTTTGTCCCAAGACTGGTTGAGCCTTAAAAGAACCAAATAAAGACGTCTCCCTGCGCTCAGGAGCTTATTTGACCAATACAATGTTCTCAGAAGACTTGATGTTAAAACAGGAATTGCAGTCTCACTTGAGATCATGTAGTTTATAGTATTGAAATGAATGGAAATCTTCAATAAAACCAGCAAGCTCCACTAGAAAGTCAAAGGACTGATCAGGACTGACAGCTGTAAGCCACGTGGGCAGCCGGAGGCTCAGGACTTGGTCACTGTGTTAGAAGACGAAAGGCTTGGGCTTTATTCTCCTCAAACATTAGAGGGTCAGTCTACATTTTTTTTTTTTTTTTTTTTTTTTGGTTTCTTCTTCAGCCCTCTCAAAGTTAAGTGATCATACAGTGCCGGTTTGATACACTGTGAATGAATTAAGAAATAAGCTTTGGCTGGAGGTGTAGCGTGATGGTAGAAGACTTGCCTACCAAGTATGAGGCTCTAGGTTCAATTCTGAAACTACAAAAACACCGAGAGTCAAAAGGCTACAGATCCCGACACGCCAGTTGGTCTTGTGGGGAGGAGCTCTGTGTTGTCTGTCATTCTATTGGTGGATATCCAGTCTTCCTAGCATCGTTCATTGAAGCGGCTGTCTTTAGCCAGTGTGTTTTGACATCTCTTCTGAACATTAGATTATTGTAGATGTATGGGGTTTTTCGGGCCCGCTATACAGTTCCTGGATAGAGAGGGTCTATTCAGCAGGAAAAAAAGTTTCAGAAAACAGATTTCCAGCCACCACTGATTCTTAAGATTAAGGGGTTTATGTCTCAGAGTAGGAGACGGAAGCAAAATAAGGAAAATTCAGGGACACAGGAAGGGGAAAGGAGCCTCGTCACCATGGAGTTGGGCTGGACTGTAAAGACTACACACACTGAAACAATACTCCTTTTCAGGTAAAAAGAGTGAAACGGCCAGGAACCATGCATAAGGCCGAAGAAAATGCGATCTATGTGAGTTCACCTTTACTGCTTCGCCAGCTCTAAAGTGTAACCTGAGACTCTTACAAACAAGGGTAAGTTTGAGACTAAGAGAGAAACTGCCTCTCAGTCTCAAATCCTAACCCTGCTCCTTATAGCACCCCATGACCCCACTTCCTAAACCAAGAATGCTTGGAACACTGTTAACTTCAGAAGCTACCACACTTCATTTGGCTTTGTTAGAACAAGTCACGTACCTGCCACCCTATCTCTTGATAAGCAAACAACCACACTTGGGAGTTTACTGCCCTTTCCCCAAAAACCATTCTCTCTTACCCAATGCATAAATTTGTTACAACTCCTTTGGGGCAAACTAGTTTTATGCATGTTTCCTTACACATGGTTTGGTATTTTCAACTTTGTGTTTTCATTTAAATCAAACGTAAATTGTAACTTAGGACCCCTGTGGCTTGTATCATCAATAAGACAAGAATATATAATATTAACCAGGAGCAGGGGCACCTGCCTTTAGTCCCAGCACTCAGGAGACAGAGGTAAGCAGATTTCATTCGAGTTGGAGATCAACCTGGTCTATACAGTGAGTTTCAGAACAGCCATAGCTACATAGTGAAACCCTGTCTCGAAAACAAAACCAAACAGAACAAGAACATATGATACCATAGAAAACACGTATCATTTATTACATGGACTTAGAAATCAACACAAATCAATGTCAGGCACTTCTTAAGTACACACTATGAGAAATGTCTACCAAAGATCCGTACATTGAGCAGGCAACACCAAAGGGACTCACTCTTCCATTTTAGGAACAGTACAGTTAGAGAATTGAAAAGATGAAATATTGCATAATTAGCCCAATTGTATCCTGTTACATTTCTTCCCAATTTCAAACAACTTTAGGGTTAAATACAAGCACTCACTTCTTAAGCATCCTGAGTGCTAAATTCTGCTCTTTCCTTTACTCCACTGTCATGGTCTTAAACGATGGCACCTGCTGAGGAACGTGGCGCAGAAGCTGTATTTTAAGTAGCATCCTGAATCTTTATTTTCTATAACATCTGATTCTACAGAGACAAATGATGGTTGATTGCTGGCTGTTTTTCTTTCTTCCTTCCTTTTTGTGATAGTCTTTTGCTATGTAGCCTTGGTGGCTGATCCTATTCAGCCCAGGTTGACCTTGTACTCCCAGCAATTCTCCTGTCTCACATTTTGAATGCTGGAATTAGAGACTCACACCACCACATATTGCATATTTTGCTGTCTTTTAAAGTTTGTTTCAGCAAGTTTATTTTGTAATACCAGGTCTCAAGTTACAAATTCCTTTAGACATTTAATGCTGATCTTTGCTATTTAAGCAAACATGAAAAAAAATGGAATGTGGGAAATCAACTTAAGCTATCTTCAGGTTCAACCCTATATACAGTCTTTTGTCAACCTTCTCCATCTTAAGCCAGCTGAACTGGTAGTCTCCAAAACATCACCAATCTTGTTTATATGAGGATAATGTGAATGTAGCAATGGCCTTTGGTCCTAAATCATAGCTCAAGGACCTGAAATAGTCTATGTATTTTTCTTGTCTTTCTGAATCTAGCTGTCAGCGTAAGAAGTTAATATTAAGTAGAATTAAGGGGCTAAATATAGTATAACATACGAGTCTTCTACTGGTATCTCTATACCACAACCTGAATCTAGTCTCCTGATAGACTCAGAATCTCTGGTGACGCAAAGGTCCCCAGCAGTGGGTCAAGTCACGGTAGGTAGACAAACAGAATTAAAGTCGTTACTGAAAACCCAGTGGTCTGGGAACAACGGTTCCGGGCAGTTTAGGATCCCTTTAGATGAAAATGAGCAACCCTCATTGGTGGTGAGCAAACATCTAGGACAGTAAGGGCTAGCTGAGATCTGAAAGTTGCTCCTGAACAAGAAATTCCATGTTGTGTTTGGAGAATGAAGTGGTCAAATCTGCTGTATAAAGAAACCCTCTCTACCTTGCCTTGAAAATGGGAATGATACCAGGATACCAGGGGCAATCAGAAGATCCCAAAGTTCACGTAAGGTCTAGGATGTGCTGTTATCCCCTATTAACAAAGTAGAACAGACTATAGATGCATTCCCAAAATGCCTGCAGAGAAAACTAGACAGCTGGCTATGATTTTTTTTATTTACACTAATATAAACAGATTTTGAGGTTGTCTGTACTGTATGTGATTGCTGTAGTTACAGCAAAAAAATATAAAGTGCCTGTAAGAGAGGACCAATACCGTCCCTCTTCTCGGCTTCTTAATACTATACACTCAGACAAAAGGAAAAGACACCTTAGGGACCTCTTGCCTGTTCTCACACTCCCCACACTTACCTGCGACTTCCTGTGACTACCTACGAGGCACTTCTTCAAGGCCAGGAAACCAACTCTTATTCCTTCTGTCTCATGCTATGCTCATGTAAGACTAGGTTTACCACCTGCATTCAAAATGCCAACCAGCAGTGCTAATGCACCTTTTTATTCTTAAGGCAAAATGAATAGTCACAAGAAAATGAATACTCACTGCCCACTGCCCAGCCCACTGGCCTTCTCTGTATTCTTTGTCTGCTATGATGGCCAAGGTGTGCTAGAAATATAAAGGAAACTGAATTTTTAAAATAAAACTCTCAATATGATGGGAAACATACACTTTATAAATGTTATGACAAAATCAAATATATCCAAATGATTTATCTTATGGCCACTTTTACCAAGATATCAAGAGAAGTTAAACAACTTTCAAAATTAGTATCAAAACGGGACACTTAAATCTATTCACATGTACAGAGGTATAAATCTTTGTTCTTTTCAGAGCTGAGCACAGTGAGGTTAAATGAGATGTCTGTTTATACCCAGAAGTCACATATTAACATCTGAAACCACAGGGCTGGCTGAGTTCTGCCCCATGACATGTAAACTGCCGGCATGACGTCAAGGGGTACCCCGCCGTAATTAGGCCTAATACTGTTTGACAGTTTTGATAGTTTCATATATTAAATCTTTTTACTCAGTCATAATTTTGTTTTTATGTACAAGTACACAGGCATCATATTTTTTGATGCTTAGCTTAAAAGGGTTAAAAAACCAAAAACCTCATATTTTGTAAAAGTGGTAAAGTTTCATGCTTTCTTATGACATGTCAATAACTGACTATACTATGCCAACCTTAACAATGGAGCAAACACTTTAAACATCCAACAAAGAATAAATTTTAGCCAATACCCCGGCAACATCAGAATGTGCTGGTATGTGTTGAACTGATGTAACAGTGATCCAAGCAACTATGCACATGATTATTCAAATTAAAAAATAAAAATTTAGCTTTTTAGCAAGCTGTAGGTCTGGGCTCTGGAGGGGTGGGAAGGGCTCCATTAGAGGCTGTTTGTCTTTAACAAAACTACGGAGTAGATGTGAGTCTTTAAGGGGATTTTCTAATACACCAGAGGAAACTTCTCATCATGATTTGAAGTATGAGAACGTATGACTAGAACTTAGCACTACAAAGCCCAGTGATTGAGGGCTGATTTTCTCAGAGCAGGTGGGCAAACATTAAATGCTGAGAGTGTACTGAGAGGCTTATAGCAGATCTCAAACACAAAGCATCCCTGTTAACACTCATCTGCACCCGATGGGTTTAGACAGTTAAGTGTCTCACATTTAATGAAAGATTTTTCAAAGTTCCATTAATGCTTGTAATGTGGACTTCTATTTCTTATCAAAATCTTTAGGACATTTTAAAGTCTGATACTAAAACTAGTTAAATTTTTTTTTTTTGAATATCCTAAATCTTGACAGTTTTGACTAACCTTCAAATTTCCAGGGCACAAAAGGCATATAGAGTCACCAAGAATATGTTAAAACACATGGTAATTTTGTTTATAGTTATGACAGAAATACTTTCAACTTTTAGATAAATTTAAAAAAA
Organism: Peromyscus aztecus; assembly: GCA_902168405.1. Taxonomy (NCBI): domain Eukaryota; kingdom Metazoa; phylum Chordata; class Mammalia; order Rodentia; family Cricetidae; genus Peromyscus; species Peromyscus aztecus. The sequence continues at coordinate 14,577 of CABHPQ010158647.1, forward strand.
AAACAGCAAATATAAAAGATGTTTTGGATCAAATTACTTCTAGTACAAATAATGTAACATGTCAAATTTTCAATCAAATTCTTGAAAGCATTCAGAGTATTTGGATTTCCTAACTATTAAACAAGGTATTTTATGCAGTAGAAGAACATGTTAAGAAAACCTACAGAAACAAACAAATCTGCAAATTGAGAAATTATCAATGTTCATTGAAAACTATGCCTTATGTTTACTCTCAAATTCATTTTTAGCTGTTTGTCATGTTATACCTAAAAAGCTGCAGCTAAATTAATTACTACTATTTATAGAATGTTTCTTCTTTGGGCAGGAATATATTTCACACCATGATTTTCAATTAAAAATGACCTGGTAGTTTTAATCACAACTTATGACTGATTAGTAGCTGAGTTGGCATAGGATCAACAGAAGGGAAAGTCTGGTAACTGCTCACTCTGTAATTCTGCCCAGTCACTCCTGGCCAGGAGTCTAGCAGACACTCTACTCACTTGCATTACGTTTGTCCACCTCAATGAGCAAGAAAAATTGGTATACAATGTCAAGCTTTTCCCTGTTTTGTTTTTAAGGAGCAGCTCAACAATTCTAGGTCAGGGCTGGCTTGTGAGGACAATACAGAGAACAGAGGGGAAACTACAAAAACGACCCTTAACACCACCGTTGGTACTGAATGACATTAGGGTAATAACTAAGGTTATTATTGTGTTATCTGCTTTTCTTTAGAACACAAATCAAAGCCATTAACCTGAACTTGAGGTATATACACAATACATATTCAACTTTAAGCAAAATACTTTCCATAATATTACATTTTTAAAAACTGGGAACAGTATCTGTGCTGTTTTGTATTTGATTCAACGTAATGAGAAGGGAACATTTAACTTGGGGTGGGGTAGGGAGGGCAAAGCACTCGGACAATAAAGCTCTACAGTTCAAATGTCTTCCTCTCCCTTCATACTCGCCACAGCTACACCATATCCTGAGAGGATTCATCATGAGACAATGTCAGTCACAGCTTCGATGCACTTTGGAAGGAATGAGAGCACAAACTGGGTGGTGACGTTTCATCTTTGTTTTCAAATAAGTGGTCTTCATTTTTCTTCTTATAGAAAAACTCTTAAATCAGTTTATTATAAATATATCTCAACCGTTTTTTTGCAGCTTTCAGGTAAAGTTCAGCACTTTGTTGATACAGAGTCTATGAGAGGAGGCCAGTAGAGATCATCTGATCTTCAGCCGTGACATCATCCACTCGAGTCCTTGGCATAACCTGTGACGACAACAAAAATCATGTGATTGAATTATGAACTAAAAAGCTACAGGCTATACACTAGCAAACAGTAGTTTTTATTAATCTGAAGAATAAAAACTGTGAGCAGTAGCAATCAATTCAGGTGCTGTTGAGTTAAAGACATACTACTCTAGGCCACACAAGCTTTCGGTTCATTTTTATCTTAATTCTTAGAACAGTGCCTAACATGTATAGGGTACTCACATGACCAATCCCCACAGAACGAACAGGTTTTAGATATATATTTATTATTTACTTATACATCTATTATTTATATATGTATGTGTGTAATATATATATATATCTAAAACCTGTTCGTTCTATGGGCATTGGTCATGTGAGTTCCCTATACGTTAGGCACTGTCTAAATATGTATATATACACATACATATTTAGAAAAACAAGCACAGAGTGGCAATGCATTCTAAAAATAAAAATCAGGAGGTAAGCAGACTTTTGTGTAAGACTACTCAATGAAGCATTTTTTTAATAGGAAAGAGTGAAATTTGAATGTCTAGAATCAGCAAAAACCACAATATTTTAGAACACTCATATTATATAATGGTAAAACCTTCCCTTTCAAAAAATACTGACATAAATTGTTTATGACATAAATGAAGTAAAAATAATGGGATTTTATACTAAACATAACAAAGTTCTTAACACAAAGTATACATATATAACTATGTAAAATATCTGAGGCTATAAAGTATATCATTATTATTACTTTTTATTGACCAACAAGTAACTGAACTAATTCAAAATACAGAAAGGGATTATCCTGTGACAAGAGAAACCAGATGCCGAGCAAGAAGGAAATAGTCATCAGTGATTCTACAGTAAGCTCCAAAACTGTCGATTATTTATGATAAGCTTTGTAGATATGAATGTGAACGTATAAAAGAATACACAGATAGCAACAGAGCAAACAGAATACTTTGGGGAGTGGCTAATTTCTCCATAATTAGACTCCTACTTTTAAACTCACTGGAAACAGTGTAAAAAAAAAGACAAATGGCTTCCCACTGTTAAAGGAACAGCAGCTGAAATACTAGAAATACACTACAGACTGCATTAAGTACCTAACAGCCACCTGAGTCTTCTCAACAATTAGCCAGCAACCCTTCCCATGGTAGACAAGCTATCCTCGAAAGGTTAGCAAATGGCAGAACTGGGGTCAAGCAAGGCCATGGTCCATAGCCCATGATCTTCAAATGAGTCAAAATGGCACCCAAATGAAAACCAAGATTTGGTCTATTTCACAGTAATTTGATTTGAATAACTCATATTCATTCACCGTTCATCAAGATTTCAAAGGGAAAGAAATCCTGTCACTTTACCTCATTTATTGGGTGTAGAGGCCCACAGAGATTTCCTAGTGAGAACTTACTCAGGGTCTGAGAATCTGAGTTTGCTTTACCCAGTAGGGATGGTTACCAGGTGTTTGGAAGGGTCTACACTTAGCTGTGCAGTGTGCTTTGATCTAGCAAGCGGGGAGGTCTTCTGCCCCGCCCCTTGGCATTGTTATAAAAAGCCCTTTTGAATAAATGGAAAAGGGCCATTGGGTATTGACCCAGGTCCTCCCAAAACTATCCTGTGTTTCTTCTTTCTCCTCTTTGCTATCTTTCTAATTTTTTTGTTTGTTTGTTTTTTTCAAGACAGCGTATCTCTGTGTAGTTTTGGAGCCTATCCTGGATCTTGCTCTGTAGACCAGGCCTTGAACTCAGAGATCCTCAGGGCTCTGCCTCCCCAGTGCTGGGGAGTGCGCCACCACCGCCCGGCTTATTATTTTCTTATTACACTCTCCTCCTCCTAAGAACCCTTGAAAAGGTGGGAGCTGGCCTCCCACAGTGGGAACTCTAGGTTTCTGATCCTACTGAATATATCAAGAGCCTCAGGCCAACACTCAAGACCTCTTTTATAATCTCAAGTTCCTTTCTACTGCTTTTGAATAGATACAGATCCCCAGACCTTTGAAAAGTAGCAAAACAATTACTCTTCCTTTAGGCTTTCACCCTATACCCAACTTCCTCTATTTCATCTTTCCTTTCTTTCCTTGCCACACTCAAGAGTTTCTAGCTGGGCTGAAGAGGTGACTCAGCAGTTCAGAGCTTTTACTATGCTTGCAAGGACCCAGGTTTATTGTTGAAGGTTTTTAGTCTTTTGGGGGGCCCGCCACCCAGCTACCAAATAAATCACACATGGAGGCTTATTCTTACTTATGAATGCCCAGTCTTAGCTTGGCTTAGTTTCTAGCCAGTTTTCCTTAACTTATTCTTTTGCCTCTGGGCTTTTCCCGTTCTCTTACTTCTGTAAATCTTACTCTTACTCTGTGGTTTGCTGTGTAGCTGGGTGGCTGGCCCCTGGAGTCCTCCATCTCTGGCTGCTAGCTCTTTGATCCCTTCTCCCAGTTTTCTCCTTCTCTATATATTCTCTCTGCCTGTCAGCCCCGCCTATCCTTTCTGCTGCCTTGCTATTGGCCAGTTCTTTATTAGACCATCAGGTGTTTTACACAGGCACAGTAACACAGCTTCACAGAGTTAAACAAATGCAACATAAAAGTAACACACCTTAAATTATTCTACTATACAGATTTGGTTCCCAGCACCCACATGATGGCTTACAACTGCCTGTAACACCAGTTCCAGGGGATACAATTCCCTCTTCTGACCTTTAGGGGTTCCTGCATGGACATGGTGTGCATATATACACTCAGGCACATACACATAAAATAATTTTTTTTAAAAAAGGACTTTACAACTGTTATCCCAAAAATCTACTTTCTCTTTAAATTGCCACTGACTTCCTTCTGCCCAATTTCCCAATACACAGATTGAGTTCACTCATTCACTGCTATATTCAACAGTACTTTTTCCATCTTCCGGGTGCCTGACCATACATTTGACACAAATAACCACCACTTCCTTCTTAAATCATACTGTCTTCCAATACTCTTGATTCCAGAAGCAAGGACTCTCGTGTCATACATGGGGGTTTGGGAGTAAAAATATGGAGCACGTTCAACCTATGGTCTGAAGCATATAGATAAGCACTCTACTAACAAGCTGCACCCCCAGTCTCCAGCAGTTTCTGACAGCACAATTTCCTTTTGACAGTACTGCTGGCCATGGTGGGTATCTGCTAGCTTTCCATAGAAACCCTTGTTTACTCCTTCTTTGTTATGCATAAAATGCGGACCAGTCCACAGAGCTGCTGTGAGGGCTCAGACTCTGCATGGAACACAATCCCGGGAGGACATGCTCTCAAGCTTTAGCTCCCACGCCCCAGCTTCATCAACAGTCTTTTCCGGGGCTGGAGAGATGGCTCACCAGCTGAGAGTACTGGCTGCTGCTGCAGAGGACCCAGGTTCTATTTCCAGCACCCAAATGGTGGCTCACAACTGTCTGTAACTCCAATCCTAAGAGGTCTAACATTGTCTTCTGACCTCCACCGGCACAGTAAGCATGTGGTGTAGACACAGGCAACACACCTATACACATAAAAAGGTAAAAAAAAAAGTATTTTCGGGCTTTTCCAGCTCTCAGCGACACTCTCACTTCTCTATGCTGCTGTAGCAACTGTAGACTCTACATGCCTACATGTTAGTTCATACATGTACATCTGTGTTGCATATCTTATTACACATCATCCAAAGTCTCTGGCTACAGACACTGACTTCCTTACATACTTACTGATCTGATGAAGACATACACATTTCTAAGTCAAATGTATGGCACTTAGAAGACGTCTTACCCCTCGCCAGTAAGAGCGCAGCATGCTTGGATGTGCCACTGGTGGTCTTTTATAGACGTTAGCTTCAAAAACTGGGAGATCTCTGCTACTGTCATGCATTCTTTAACATCTTGTTTATTAGCAAAAATCAGCAATCCAGCTTTTCTTAGGTCCTGTAAACGCAAATAAGATTTAAAGGCTAGTACATTTCCCCATATATTTTCAACTTAGCTGGTTATTTTTCATAATTTTAGTAATCTGGACTATCTTTTTTTTTTTCTTGATTAAATTTCTTTTTATTCTCATAGGCATCCCCAACAGTCTAGAATTTAAACATTTTATACAATACTATCTCACATCTCCTAGACCAACAGAAATAAACAAATTCTTGTATGGATTTACATACTTTTCAGTTGTGTATGGTTGTGTGTGTCTCTGTGTGTGTAGTTCATGCACTGTATGTGCAGATGTATGTGGAGGCAAGAGGTAAGTGTTGAATGCCTCAATTTTGGAAACAGGACCTCTCACTGGTTTGCTTGGACTGGCTGGCCACTGAGTTCAGCACTGGAGCTGCAGGTGTGTGCTGCTGTGCCTGCTTTTTTACATTGTGGGTGCTGGGGATCAAACTCAGATTCACACCCCTGAGCAGCAAACATTTTACCAACTGAGCTATCTGGAAGAGCCTCAGCACCAACTGTTTAGTCTTAATTGATAAGCTTTATGGCCCTAAGTGCTTACACTTAACATCATCTTTTCAAGCACAAGAAATGTCTACTACATCAATTAAAAAACAACAGCAGCAACAACAACAAAAACCAAATTAAAAAAAAAATCCAAAACTTAAATGGCTACTAATAGTCATCCTTTATTACTGTACCAAAACTTTTCCCCCTTTCTTTTCCACATTACATTTTATGCTTTATTAATATTACTTACTATATACTCTAAAACGTGTAAGTTGTTTATGTTTTTGAGTATATAGTTTATGTCTTGCTATGCATCCCAGGTGGATTTTTCCCTCATTATCTTCCTTCCTTGCACTCTGGAGTGCTAGGATTTCAAGTGTGTGCCATCGCTTACATCTTAAATACTCCAATTAGCAAGCTATCAACTTACTCTCTGGACAATTTGGGACAGTCTTATCTCAACACTGTTCCAACTGTTTTTCTGTATGTATCATCCCTTTTCTTCCAATCCCCTAAACAAACCTTTCACAACCAGGATTCCAGAAGAGAATTAAACTCCTCAGAAAATGACCACACTGCAAGTTTCCAACAATGTGTGCAGCTGGCATCATCTGAACACACAATAAACAAACAAACAAACAAACAAACAAACAAACAGATAAATCTACTACATATCATGTAGGGATAAATTCTCAGTTTGGAAACACTGTGCGTGTTGTGTGTGTGTGTGTGTGTGTGTGTGTGTGTGTGTGTGTGTAGTTCAAAGTTTTACAGAGTGTTTTATGCACAATCAAGAATGACTTAGTTACAGTGCCCTCTACAGGATGGAGTTGCCTGATTAAGTTAGAATAGACAAAAACACAGGTGGCTGGTTAACAGTTTTAAGACTGCATATTTAATTAGTTACTAGACATAGTTTGGTCCAAAGATCTAAAAATAAAATGAAAACTGAAGAGCTAGATCATGAATTGAACATATATAGTAATTATTCAAGATATAAATTTTTAAAATCTTACCCTAAATGAAAATGGACTATTATTGATAGGTGGTATGTGGCTGAGTTAATAAGCAGACAGACTTTCTGTGGGATTTAATTTAATTTCTATCTTATCATCTAGAGGTTTTGACATCTGTGTATGTGGAACTCGTTATATATAAGCCAGGTTTGCTAATGATAGAATGCTCAAAATACAAAATTCTGATACAAGTATTTGGACCAGGTTAGGAAGCATATTCTGTAGTAATTTAGTACTATAGTAATTTAAACCCATCATTCTTAGTAATAAAATTTAGAGAAGCCCCTAAACTAGAACTATAAAAATTAAGTCACTAAAGCTCTCATACTACAGAGACGGCTCTGCAGGTAAACTGTCTGCTATGTTAGTAAGTATGAGGACCAGAGTTCAGGACTCCAGAACTCAGGAAAAGCGATGGACGTGGTAGCCAGCCTATACTCCCAGTGTGTGCGGGAGGTGGAGCCGAGGACTCCCCAGAGAAAGTTGCATAGCCAGGTATGCCCAAACATAAAGCTCCAAGTTCAGCTAGTGATTGCCTCTCTAACAATGGAGCTGAATCTAAGAAGACACTCAAACACAAGGCCTCCACAGCATGTGAACACACACACACACACACACACACACACACACACACACACGCACTCCATATGAATACATACATCAAAAAAAATAAATAGAAAGGGTCTCTAAACTAAAACTGTAATTTCTTGTTTAGATCTCAAAACTCACACTTCAGGAGAATCTCACGTATCTCAGACTGGCATCAATGGAGTTCACGATTATTTAAAATGATCACAACAACAGCCATAAAACAGGTATTTTACCTTTTTAAATATTTAGAAGGATGGAGAGAGAATCTTTGCTTTTTATTATAGAACCTCAAGACCAAAGGTAATATTATGACAATAACAAAAAGCATATTGGATTAAAGGCTATTTATTAAATTTTATTTGTAAGCAATCAAAATTTAGGGTAAACAATGATAATCTTTCGTTCACAAGCTAATTTAAATGTTCTCTACTATACAAACTACACATCTGATCTTAAGAATGTGAGCTATCCAGGCCTGATGGTGCAGGCCCATAATCTCACAACTATTTGAGAGGCTGAGGCATTCTGACTACATATTCAAGGCCAGCCTGGGTAGCTTAATAAGACTCTGGCAAAAACAAACACGATTTTTAAAGACTGAGGACATGGCTCAGGGGCAGAGTACTTGCCAGGCACATGTAAGGCCCTAGGTCCAATGGCCCATAGAGAAAGAGGAAAGTATCTAACACATCTATTAGTTTAGTCAAGCAAACAGCAACAAATGCAAACATCTACTTCTCTGTCATATTCCAATACTGTCACTTTGTTTCACGAAGCTTCATTTGTGAAGACTACTTCTAGAATTTGAGTCATTCTAAAGAAAATTTTAGATTTTGGTGTCTGAAACTAATTTAAAATTAATTATATTCAAAGTTTACTATGAAGCCTTGAGATGCTTTTAAAACCTTTTCACAGTTTTATGTTTTGGAATGCACAGAAGAGTCATTTTCACATGCCTCTAATCTCAGAACTTGGAAGGCTGATCTCTGAGTTCAAGGCCAGCCTAGTTTACAGAACAAGTCCCAGGACAGCCAGGGCTACAGAGAGAAACCCTGTTATGAAAACCACAACAAAGGTTGTGTTATAGGAACTATGAAACATCCAACTAACTCCATCCATGTGCTTTCATTCTGTTACCATTTGTCACTCGCCACAGCTCTACCTGACTCGGTTCCAGCCCACCAAGGAGTCTCCTGTGGCCCCCACACCATCTTTAATGCTTCTCCCGATCTCCCTACTCAGCCTCCTTTCACTTTCTAGCCAGCCTTGTACTTTGTTTTTCTCCTTTTTATTGTCTCCTAGCGATGAGTCTAAATAAGAGTATTTATACCAATAATATAAGCCATTCAAGAACACAACATAGCTGTTATGTTCAGATCCTGGCCCTTTAAAAAACTGGTCAGCCACATAAACTTTCTGGGCCTTGTATAACAGACAAGGGAGAGGGAAGGGGCCAAGTTCGTGTCCCTGGGCAGAAAGGTTCAAACACCAAGCTTGCTATGTATCAGCCAATGAGTGAGCAATCACACAGAGGTTTCCTGCTAAAGATACACATATATATTCAAGAGACACCATATATATGTGTGTTTTCACCTTCTAAAGTCTCCATAAAACACCACTCTGAAATAAATTGAATAATGTTTTGTCTCTTTTTATAAAATTCAGTTGGAAAGAAAAAAAATCTTTTTTTTTTTAATTTATTTTCTTGCCTGCATGTATGTCTGTGTGAGGGTGTCAGATCTTAGAGTTACAGACAGTTGTGAGCTGCCATTTGGGTGCTGGAAATTGAAGCCAGGTCCTCTAGAAGAGCAGTCAGTGCTCTTAACTACTGAGCCATCTCTCCAGCCCCCTAAGATGTATTTTCTAAACCCCAAAAGGTTTGACATGAATTCCAGAATTTGAGCCCCAAATAGGAAAGAGTACACATTGGAAGCCATGATCACTGTCTCAGTTAGGGTTTCTATCGCTGTGAAGAGACCATGACCACAGCAACTCTTACAAAGGAAAACACTTAACTGGGGCCGGCTTACAGTTCAGAGGTTTAATCCGTGGTCATCATGGTGGGAAGCATAGCGGCATGCAGGTAGACATGGTGCTGGACAGGTAGCTCAGAGTTCTACATCTGGATCCTCAGGCAACAGGAACAGAGAGTGACACTGGGCCTGGCTTGAGCATTTGAAACCTCAAAGCCTGCCCTTGGTGACACACTTCCTCCAACAAGGTCACACCTCCTCCAAAAGGTCCCTCCTAATGGTGCCACTCCCTATGAGCCTATGGGGCCCATTTTCATTCAGACCACCACAGCCACTAAAAGCACACACGTATTCTTAATTTACAAAAACCACTTTTTATCAGGTTTCCTAAACTCTTGAAAATCTACCTGAAACAAAATAAAGTCTGTAAAGCAAAACTCAAAAGAAATCATTGAATCAATAGTAACATACAACTTCACTGTAAGTATCCCAATTTTCTTAGGCTTTACCAAGTTCCACTGAAATAAAAAATTGTATTCCATACATCTGTTGTGTAACAATTTCCTCCCAACTGGAACACTGTATCCTGGAAGGAGACACCTTAAGAATCAGGAAGTAAACAACTCACAAGTCTCAGAAAGCTCCTGAAACTTCTAAGCTATACATACCAAAAAAGGGCTTCTTCTCCAAGGTTATATGCCAGTAATGACTACCGGGGAAAAGAAACTCTCTGGATCATCAGAGCTGTTTACAAGTTGCAAGGAACTCCACGGCTGCTGCTTTCATGAGGAAGTCAACCAGCACAGTGTGGGCTTTTGGGTAATCCTACCTTTGTGTCAGCCATATTACTTTAAGTAACCCCTTACCCATGCTCCTGTACGCAAGTCAATAAATTCATCATGGGAGCTTTGGTACAATGGTTGGTACCCTACCTTTCATTGCTAAGCCCTATGGTGGGACATGATCTTTATGAGGTTAGTCTCCCTTCAGGAATCTAAATGAAGAAGACTGGCATGTGGACCAGGTGTGTAAAATGGTAAAGCAAACAAGAGGGAATGAGAGAAGGTCAAAGGTGGTCTGTTCATGCTACTCCAAGACAAATGTGATAAAACTTCTGTTAAACTGGAATTCTCAGAAAAACAACAGAAAGCCAAATGTTGTGCTATTATATTTCTAGAAGGCTTAAAAAGTTGGAGCAGCAGTTTACAGATTTAAGTGATAAGCTTGCCTTGGGGTGGGTAATTATAGCCCCAGTGTGTGTGTGTGTGTGTGTGTGTGTGTGTGTGTGTGTGTGTGTGTGTGTATATATATACATATATATATATAAAAGCACACCAGGAGTGGAGACTGCCCAGTATAGTCTTTTCAGCAGCCAGGCTTGTCTGATACAAAAGCAATGGCACAAGGATGGCCTAGAGCATGTCAGAACCAAGGAGCTGACTCCAGGGCCAGACACAGCAGGCAAGGGTAATCAAAGCACTCTGATAAAAGCACTCTGCTCCCCACTTGGTCCTGACCCAAGCTGAGCAGTGCAAGGCAGTCCTGTTAAGACTGCTGGTGTTAAAGAAACATGGAACAGCCTTGAAGTGGGAGCAATAACACAGACAAGGAAGTAGGACGGCTCATGGTAACTGTTTTCGGATTACAGAGGACTAAAGGGCAATGTCTCCCATTTAAGCTGTTCTCAACACTGCTCTTTTAACAACAAAACTGACATGATGAGATCTTTTTATGCTGTACTGCATTCTGCTAATGTTTCCTTTTTAGTACCCCTTCAGCCATCCAAGATCAACTGGCACTTACTGTGGTGTTTTTTCAGAGATCCTGCCTATGCTTTGTAAAAAGATTTCATTACATGATGCTAACACTTGTTCTACAGATTTGTAAAAACACTCAAAACAGTGAAGACTGCAGTTCTGAATAAATAAGGTACTCTGTGTGTTATAGTTTGAATGTGAAATGCTCCTCACAACTCATATGTGTGAACACTTGCTTCCCACTAGTGATGCTGTTTGCGAAGCTGACAGAACTTTCAGGAACAGAGCCTTGCTGGAGGAAGGAAGTTCCCAGGGTAACTTCTTTCCTCCAGGTGTATAGCACAGTCCACTTCCCAGTGGTTTTCTCTACTTCTTGACTGTAGGTGCATGTGACCAGCCAGCCTCCTGCTCCTGCCTGCTGCAATGTCTTCCCCACCATGACTGACTACATCCTTCTGGAGCTGTTAAGCTAAAACAAACCTATTCTCCCGTAAGCTGCTTTTGATCAGTAGTTTTATTACGGGAAAAGAAACTAAGACAGTACATGAGTCGGGTAGGTACTTTAGGATCCATAAGGTGGTTGGGCAAAAGTCCAATACCAGAGGCGGGCAGCCTCTTAATGAGTAATCAGCCAGGGAGGCCCTGAGGCTCACAGACTCTAAAGGCATGCCACTGCTCTAGGCTGCAGGCCCAAACTAGAGAGTCCCTACTGCTGAAGACAATGCATGCTTTGGCTACAGGATATGGAGACAAAGGAGTTGTTAATGGGCACCATTCCCCATGGCTGGTGGCTTTCATGGTGCTGGAAGGTACCTGTAGGCTGCTGGGGAAGAACTGTCACCAGCAATCCTGGCTGCCCATGGATCCCAAGGAAAATGTGAGCCTACTGGTGTGGTAGTGACAGGGCTGCTATTGTTTGACAACTGGACTGAGGGCTGACCCCACAGGAGAAAACTCGCTAGTGCTGTAAGGCAGACAAAAGCCCATGGCAAGGAAGGGCCCAAGCCCAAGACGGGAGGTCACTGCCACTGTCTCCTTAAAGGAATGTGCTGTACCTGTCAAAGTGCCTTTTAAACTTTCTCACATTCACAGGGTACTGTTGCTGTCAGCCTCGATAGGTCAGGAAAGGAGATTTCTTTGTTTGCAATAGGGAGCGTGCTGCAGAGATCACAGCCTCTGGCTGTGTGTGGTGGTACACACCTTTAATTAAGGTACTCAGAGGCAGAGGCAAATGAAATCTGTGAGTCTGAGGCCAGTCAAGGCCTGGACCTCATGCATGCCAGCACTCTACCAGGGAGCTACATCCACAGCCCTAATTTAGTTAAATTTTGACTACTGTGACTAGTAGTATTTTGAAGGACTTAGCATAATTAGAAGCTAGTCATATAATTTCATTTGGTGAAAGGGACAAGATTAAAAAACACAGAAAAACCCAATTGTAACTAAGTTTAAATATTAGTTTGATAAGGGAGAACACTCAAGAACTGTTATATATCCAAGTACTTGTGTTTTACCTGTCAAACTGTCAAATGATAATCCACTGTAGGAATAATCTGCCCAAAATGTAAAAGGAAAGCTACTTGTAGAAATTTTTTTTTGCTCAGTGAAACATCTAAATCTGATTTATCAAAGCTAAATCAATCTATGATTGTCCCCACAATCTTCCTCCTGCTTCTAGACACATTTAAAATTTAGGAAGTATCATAATCACAAAGCAGGAATGACAAGCAAGCATGACCAACAGATAAATTTTTTTTTAATCTAAAATACTCCTTAAGAGAAACTACAAAGAGCAAATCAAACGTGATGCAATGCTCATCCCCACCTACTACCAAAGGCAGACTTACCTCGTGGGCCAGCATTTTGTAGAGCTCTTCTCTAGTTACTGAAATTCTTTCTCTGTCTGTGCTGTCCACAACAACTATTACAAACTAAAATAATTATCAAAAAGATCATTAGTGACTTAGAGAATTTGGTATTTGAAAATTCAAGGTACTTATTTTGTATTTATACAAAATAAGGTACTTATTTAATTACACAATACTAATATCGAGACATTAAAATCTTTTGTATTGTAAGAGAACCAGGGATGTTTATCATTCTTACTTTATTTAAGCCCAAGGATCTGACTCATTTCTAACTCAAATATATTTACTCATTTTTAAGAAAAAAAAAAAAAAAGATACTAACACCCTAACCAAACTAGAACATTTTTTTCTTTTCAAAATTACTCCATAAATACTAATGGGCCTAGAGTCTTGTATTTACACTCTAATACAATTTTAAAAAACAAACAAAACTTAACTTAAGGTCCTAAGTTTAAGTTGCTTTTAGACAAGTATTATTACTATCCTTTGAATCCTTGAAATGAACAAATTGAAAGGATCAACTGGCATCTAAAAACAAGAGCTTTCTTATGTCCAGGGCACTGGACACAAGCATGGCCTGTCCTAAGCAGATGAGGCGCCTACAGCTCTTCTGGAGTAGACCTCCCTGCACTCTTAACTCTAAGAGCACCACAGACAAGGGGGAAGCAGAGCCAATGTCCAGTTACTGTCCTCACAATGCCCATATTGCCTGTTACTAAAACACAGTTTTTATTGTTTAGAACTAGGTAATCATTTCCAAATAAACCATTGGGTTTTCAGTCTTTTTATTCCTCAGTTTTCAAACTGTAAGGTTTCATTTGCTAGCTTTCTGGCAGAAGACTTTATTATTGTAATGCTCATTCTATCAGATGGTAATTTAATAAACCCTTTTCAAGGTTGACATAATTTAAAACCTGGAGCAATATGTATGGGGGCACTACATATACCTTTATAAGCCATACACACATTTCCTCCAAACGTATGATGAAATACTAATGGAGTGCTGGGGTTAGGCTATATATGAGAGACACTTGGTAGCATCATTAGTGATTTAAATATCTTTATATGTGTAGAATATTTTTTAAGGCATTATAATCCACACCACAAAAACAAGTGGTGCAACCTTTCAATTTATAGGCCTACATGATGAATGTAAGTCACAGGTTTGAAATTTTCTCTCGCAACATAACATGTAAATAAAGCCGTATGATTATGTCTAAAATGCTTTATAATCAAAACATTTCTTTAAGTGCAACTGCACTGCATAAAAGAAAACACACAGCAAAAGCTGGCTAGGACTCAAACCACAGAAGAGCCCTTCACTTGGCTAGGATTTCTCTCACTTAGCCACATATAAATAGTGAGAAGGAAATGCAATCAGAAATCATGAGGTGCAAGTCCTTATAAAAGCAACTACTGGATCAAACAGCCTGACCAATCAACCACCAATTCTCCCTATGGAGACTTAATGGTGGGTATACAGTCAAGGATTTGAAACAAGGAGCAGAAGGCGACTACAGTCAAGTACTATGCTTAGACTCTAAAGTCAAAATACTGTCCTATTTTTAAAGGACTATAATGATTCAAATCCAAATGCTTCTTTCTCAAGGACTCAGAATGCTCATGGAAGCTGTGTCAGCATTAAGAATGTTACCTCAGTGTTAGTATAGTAAGTGTTCCAGGAAGATCGAAGGGATTCTTGACCTCCAATATCCCACATCAGGAAACGTGTATTATTAACCACAATCTCCTCCACATTACTTCCTATTGTAGGGGATGTATGTACAACTTCATTCATGGAACTAGGAGGGAAAAGTTCACAAAATTAGTGAGGAAGCTCGCTCATCTCAGGATGACATCAAGGGACAAGTCAGTATGACTTCTCTATTTCATACCCAAGTGTCCTTTTTCTGTGAGCTCATACAACGAGTCGGCTAACAACATGAACAGAGCTCAAAATAAATAATGGCTTAAGAATATTATAGATCATTCTGGCAAACTGTACAAACAAATGTTTTCCTGTTTTCTAAAAGCAAGGGCTCAATGCAAAGCAATGAGCATGCTAGATGTCATGTAAATTTCTAGTTCACCACAGTTGTTTAAATCTGGTTCCTGGCTTTGATTAGTTGGCTTGGAGTCACATAACTTTACATTGATTAAATATCACAAAAGCAGAAAGAGTAACTAGAAACAACAAAATTAAATTTTTAAGCAATTAATACTTACAACTGGTAAAGGATGGTAGTTTTCCCTGCATTATCCAGCCCAACAATGATAACTTTGTGCTCTGAAATAAACAAATCAATAGTGACTTATGACAGACTCACACAGACTCCCCTACTTTACTTTTTATTTCTGTGGTATAAGTCAGCACATGGCACTTTCAAACCTTCTCGGAATCAAAAGAATATTCCAGCAACCAAGAAATGTGGTTACATGCACTTTCTCTGCCTTTCCTCACTCTACAGAGGACTCTCCAGGCAGTCAGAAGCACTACTCTTTCTAGGCTTATGGATGTCTACGTATCCCCAAATGTAATCCCAACAATTACAAGTGACTTAAGTCACGGTCACAGAAGCTCCATCTGTGAAGTGCAGGCATCCCGTGGGTATGTCCATGTGGACTGTGAAAAAGAAGGAGAAAGAGAAGAGTCTTTTCCGTGGCTAAATAAATGATAACAAGTATGTGGACCCACAGAACTGTCATGGCAAGCCACTGTCAGGCCTGCCAGCTACAGTGGCAGGGACTCACTCCTGGCTTCTGGGGGCATCACAGTTCCTAAATTTTCTCCCTATCTCTTGTTTTCTTGTTTTTCTTTTTTTCTCTCTAGTTCTAATTCTTTATCTAGGGAACTCTTTATTTTGTATGGTCTGGGTTTCCACTCTTTTCTACCAGAGTTACAGCAAAGCACTTATCATAATTATGTGTATGTGCACAAATCTAAGCTTAATCAGCTGCCCTTCAAATATACAGAACACAATATTTATATTCCTGGTAACTGTAATTCTTCCTGGCACAAGGTAGGTATTTAATCAGCATTAAATTAATATTCATGCTATGAAGAGTCAATGTTGAAGATTCTAACATCTCAGAGTAACATCTTTACTACTCAGGCATTTTACAAATCATTACCATTTACCCCAGAGGGGGATCCTAATATCTAGGTGCTCATGTTATATAAAAGTTACAGAATCAAATAATCGAAAAATCTAACTCAATCCAGTTTAACAAGTCAACCACAGGTAGCTTAGCACCACTAAGTCCTCAAGTAACATGATGACCCTCCACTCATAGAGTTTTCCAGCATCCTTTTGAAGACCCCAGGGCCTGTCATAGTTCATACTTAGAGATGACTAGGGTGAAAGCATGATTCATATACAAAGGTGAAGGGTCAATATATGTACAAAGCACGCTATTGGAAAGTCACCAGGTTACACCAACGTCTGGACAGTACTCTGATGAATCTGCATCTCCTGAGTTCACAAACTCAATCCTGCTACCATCCCAGAGTATACAGACTCAGAGGAAGCAACACATAAAAATGAGTAACACGGAAGAACACCAGCAAGTACAGTAAAGACAAATATTTAAAACAAACTTGACAAGCCAGGAATGGTGGCACATGGCTGTGGTCCCAGCTACCTGAGAAGCTAACAGGAAGACCACTAATTCTAGGGTGAACCAGGCAACATGGTAAGACATCATCTCAAAAACCAAAACAAATCAAACTGGCTGACAAGTCCAGGCTCCCTCGCCCTGGCCCAAGACCTACAAGCCATTCACTGCCAACTGGATTTTAGACTTTTAAAAATAAGCATTTTACTTTATTTTTAGTGTTTTTATAATAAAGCAACAATGACCAATTTCCTCCAAGGAAAAGCATATTTTATGGCTGAATTAAAATCAGAAAACTCTTGAGAAGTATGAGATTCCAACCAAGTAAGTGTGACAGGCACCACGGCCATGGATGCTGCTTCCCAGTGGGGCCATGTCTGCACCAGAACCAGGTAAGTGAGTTCCACAGCTAGGGTGCCTTTCTCCCAGTAAGTTTCTAACAGTACAAGACTGCCTTTCTCATTTTCCTTTTTTCTTATAAATGTAAGCTTTCCACATTTGATGATATATATTTTCCTTAGTTCTGTCAATACAAGCACCGACAAAGGTATTAAAACAATAAGAAAATTTCCTAGTTGAATGCCGATTGTAGATTCGAGCCTTCCTGGACTGGATGTGGCAGCGCACCTCTCTAATCACAGCACTCCAGAGCAGAGGCAGCTGAGTTCCAGGTTAGCATAGTTTACATAGCATCCCCTAGGCCAAAGGTTGCAGAGTGAGACTCAGTTTTAAAACAAACTAACTAGAATCTTTCTAAAGTATCAGTTTAGTCCTCACACCAAGAAATACATTCTGTACTACCCCCATGATTAGCTATTGGACAAAATTTAGACAGATTTCCAGTACTCTGAGAAAAAAAAACAAAAAACCCACATTTACAATCATCCATGAAAGAAATAATGTCCTTAAAATATTATGAAATAAGTAGGACTGGTCCAAAAGTAATACGAAATACAAGACTCTATGGCACATAACTCTGAAGAAGGACTTAAGCACACATGCGCGTGCAAACAATGTGCCCACGGATGATTAGCACATAATCTGTTTGGCACAGCCCTTAATCACCTAAGGAGGTTACGAGACACTTCAGCAGCGCCATCATTCTTCCAAAGACTGCTGCTTCTGCCATACTTGCTTCCAGAGCCTGAGGTATCGAGTTCTACATTCTCAATGGTGATGAATCCTTCAACTTCTAAACAGGAATCTGAGTTTTAAAGAGGGTCTCCTTGGTATCATCTTGGTCATTAGGGAAAAGGTAGCTGAAATGAGTGCCAGCTTACTGTTAAATGATGTATGACCCTTGTGTAATAAAGGATCATTTTAAAAAATCTTGTCTCTGATGAAATTCTAAATTGAGCTTTAAAAGACACCCTGAATAGGAGGAGACACTGGCAGGAAAACTATCTGGTTTCCTAAAATAGGAGCTGTCAGGTTAGAACCCCTCGTCTGCTTTGCACAGGAGTTTTGGTTCTTTGTTTCTGTTTTGTTTTGTGATCTTTAGCTATGTCTTCAAGGACTTATGTCCTGATTCTAAAATCACTGTTTTTCTTACCTCCTAGAAAGGGTTATCTACATAAAAAAATTACCTAAGAAAGCTTTTTTTTTGGGGGGGGGGTCACACCTGGTCACATGCTGAACAAGACAAGTGAGGCAAGTACACTGAACAGAACCACCATGCGGTAACATACACTAAGGCAAGGCAGAGGGCAGAAGAGGTTCATACCACAAGAGTTTCATTTTCTCCGGATACAAGCTAAATAAAGGATAGAGTGCGGGGAAGTAAAGAAGCCAGGGAGTTGGGAGCATATGGTAGATGATGCCTCCTGATCTTGTGAGAACCCAGATCAGGAGGCATGGTGGGAAGCTTTTAACAGGTAAGACTTCCAAGATGGAAAACTGGATTTACCTAGCAAAGAGAACCATCATTTTACAGTCTACAAGATAGGGAGTGATGAACGTCCTAACAGGCAAAAGTTAGGGCTGGGTGAAGGCAGAGCAGGAAAGGTAAGAAGGTGATGGAAATACCCAAAGTCAGAGGCCTTGGAGGCGACATGTCCTTCTATGTCCCCCACAGATAAAGCAGATAGGAGAACAGAGTTACATCACCGGGAAGAAGGTGAAAAGGGATGGGTGTGACAAAGGGGGGGATGTCCTAATCCAAATCTCCTAATTCCTTTCTTGGCTGGTTACTAAAATCCAGACAGCTGCTCAGTATACCTCATCTCCAGATGATCTCAGTGACTCTCTATTTAAGTTTGCTACACCGTGCTCTACTGTGCAGACAATGCTCTTCTAACTTTACAGAATTACCAAGGCCTACAGCACCACCAAACCCATAAATACACACCTCAACTGATATTTCTAAAACATCAACCAAGGCAATGTAAGCTAACATAACACAGGAGGTTGTTGTGACATTCCAAAAAGAAGAAACTCAAATCAAACGTGCAAAACTTAAGAAACTCTCCAAAGAGCCACAGGCTGTGAAAACAACAAAACAAAACCAAAGCCAAAAATACCATCGCTGAAGTGCAACCCAGGGAAGAGTCTGTAACTCAGTGCATCACCCCCTCATGCGGCCTCACGTCCACAAGCCGAATTCTCTTCCAACTTTACCAGAGAGGAATGTGCCTACAATAAATTATCAATGACCTAAATCAAAGACACAGTGTATGAGTCATGACGAGAACTGTAACATTAAGACAAGAGTTGTGTAAGGCTAAAAGACAAAGGTGGCAGCAATGCAACAGTCACAGACCAGCTTGTCCCTGATATGCTCCAGGATTAGATCATCCATACACACCTTATTACAAACCAACCCCCCAACACCCTCACGCTCTTTCATCACTCTGCCCTCCTCATTACCAGACATAACAGCATGCTATAGAGAATGTAAGTCTGTAGCCAGCAAGTGCTATAACTCTGTCTTACAATGTGCTTCAAGACAAATACTCCATCGAACCCACAATACAGCATATTAGGAAGTAATGTTATTGAGGACAAAGGTCAATCGGACTTCGGCCATTCCAACTCTTTGACACTTGTGAATCACTGCAATTACTGCTTTGTATGACTTTCATTTAGAAGGCCTTTCTCACAGAATTCCTGCACGCAGGAAAGCCCAAACACCTCCACACTGTTACTCTCTGCTGGGATTCAGGAGTTTGACCTGGGCTTTACCTTACCAATCAATACTGTTTTGTCATGAAAACACTTCTTGTTGTCCATGGGTCCTTCCTCCTTCATTTTCTCTGGCACACCCAGGCAGTCACACATGGTCTAAATCTGCATCCCTCTGACTACCGCATGTAGAT